>LPNX010113318.1:8792-41526 GCA_001517045.1 Pseudotsuga menziesii
CGGTAAGAGGAAGAGTTTAGTACCCCACCTTTTTAAAAGGCATCACTTGTAAAAAAATACATTATTTCCTAAAAACAAGACTTTAAAAAAAAACCATTTGTATAATAAATCAAATAAACCAAGTTTGTGAATTCTACATTATCACACCGTTTTAAACGTTGTGCACACAATTGGTAAGAGGAATAACTTACTACCACCCATTTTTAAAAAGAAGGAATTCTAAATAAATTATTTTATTTCTTAAAAACAAGTGTTTTTTTTAAATGTCAGTTCTTTAATCAATCAAATAGACAAAGTATGCACAATATACATAATCACACATTTTCATACATTGGATGGAAAATTTGTAAGAGGAATAGATTAATACCCCTGATTTTCAAAAATCAAAACTTCTAAAAACATTAGTTTATTTCCTAAAAGCCAAGAAATTTTTAAAAACTCATTTATTTAATCAATGGAAGAAAGAAAGTATGCACTTTATACATAATCATAGATTTTTATAGTTTGCTATTGAATTTCATAAGAGGAATAGATTGGTACCCCTCATTTTTAAAATTTACGACTTCTAAAAAAATTATCTAATCTCTTAAAAAGATATGACTTTCAAAAACACCATTTATTTAATAAATAGAAACCACATAGTATGGAAATTCTACATGATCACAATTTTTTATATATTTTTCATGCAATTGGTAAGAGGAATAAGTTTGTAACCCTTGTTTTTAAAAATCATGTCCTCTAAAAACATTTTATTTCTTAAAAAGAAAGGCATTTAAAAATGGCATTTACTTAATAAATAAAATCAACAAAGTGTGTAGATTATATATAATGCCACTATTTTATATATTGTGCATGCAATTGGTAAGAGGAAGAGCTTAGTGCTCCTTGTTTTAAAAAGATACGATTTCTAAAAAAAGTCACTTTATTTCTTAAAAACAATACTTTGAAAAAAATGTCATTTGTTTAATAAATCGAATAAACAAAATTTGCACATTCTACATGATCACACACTTTTATAGATTCCACATCTGATTGGAAAGAGAAATAACTTAATACCCACGTTTTTTAAAATCATGACTTTTTGAAAATGTCATTTGTTTAATAATATGGACCAACAAAATATGCAAATTCTGCATGATCGGCATATTTATACATTGCGCTCACAATTGGTATGAATAACATATTAGTACCCTTTATTTTAAATCGCACTTTCTATGGAAAATTACATTAATTCTGAAGAAAAAAAACATTATTTTTTATCAAACTCCATTTTTTTATTAAAGGAACTTAACAAAGTATGCACATTTATACATAATCAAACCTTCAAATACATTGTGCACAAAATTGTAAACATGAAGAGTTTTGAGTACCACTTCTTTTAAAAATCATGACTTCTAAAAACATTACTTTATTTCTTTAAAAACATGATTTAAAAAAATAACATTTCTTTAATAAATCAAATAAACAATCTATGCACATTATACATAATAGAACCTTTCAATACACTATGCAAATATATGGTAAGAGAAAAAGCTTAATACCCCTTCTTTTTAAAAATCATGACTTTAGAAAACATTACTTTATCTATTTAAAAATGAGACTTTAAAAAAAACCATTTTTTTAATAAATCAAATAAGCAAAGTATGCACATTCTACATTATCACACCTGTTTATAGGTTATGTACTCAATTGTTAGGAGGAACAACTTAGTATCACTCATTTTTTTAAAATTGTGATTTCTAAAACAATTACTTTATTTCTTAAAAACACATCTTTTTTTAAAAACCCATTTGTTTAATAAATCATATAAACAAGGTATGCAATGTTATACATAATCACACTTTTCTGTACATTGTGCACAAAATTGGTAAGATGAACAGTTTAGTACCCCTCATTTTTTAAAATCATGAATTTTAAAACAAATACTTTAATTCTTAAAAAACACAATTTTTTAAATAACACCATTCAATTAATAAGTTAAATAAACAAAGTATGAAAATTATACTTGATCACAAATTTTTATAGGTTGCACACACAATTGGTAAGAGGAATTGTGTAGTACCCCTCATTTTAAAAAATCACATCATCTAAAAAATTACTTAATTCATAAAAAACAAGAATTTAAAAAAAATGCCATTTATTTAATAAATTGAATCAACAAAATATTCAATTGTACATGACCTTACCTTTTTACACATTGTTCATGCAATTAGTAAGAGGAATATATTAGTATGACTAATTTTTTAAAATCACCACTCATAAAAAAATTACTTTATTTCTTAAAAAAAATATTTTTTTAGAAATGTTATATATCTAATAAATGGAATATACAAATTTTGCACATGCTACACAATATTTCCTTTTATACATTGTGCACACAGTTCGTAAGAGGAAGATCTTAGTACCCCTCATTTTATAAAATCACATTTTCAAAAATGTCATTTATTTAATAAATGGAATTAAGAAAGTATCTTCATTATACATAATGGAACCTTTTTATACATTGCACACGCAATTGGGAAGAGTTAGAGTTTAGCGTCCCTTGTTTTTTAAAATCACGTATTCTAAGAAACTACTTTATTTCTTAAAAAAATAAGATTTTCTAAAAAATTTCATTTGTTTATTGATTAAATTCAACAAAGAATGTACCTTATACATGATCACACAATTTTATACGTGGTGCATGCAATTGTCAAGAGAAATAGCTTTGTACCCCTTGTTTTTATAAATCGTGTTTTGTAAAAAATATTCTTTGCTTCTTAAAAGAAAGAGTTTAAAAAAAATATCATTTCTATAATAATTCGAATCAACAAAATATGCACATTTTTCATAATCAAACCCCTTGTTTCTAAAAATCATGTCTTCAAAGGAACATTGTATGCATTGTGCATGCTATTGTTAAAAGGAACAACTTAGTACCCATCGTTTTTAAAAATTGCAAGTTCTAAAAAAATTAGTTTATTTCTTAAAAAAATGAGACTTGTTAAGAAATGCCATTTGTTTACTAAATCGAATAAAAAAAGTAAGAATATTTTACATGACTGCACATTTTTATTGTTTTCACACGCAATTGGTAATAGGAATATATTAGTACCCCTTGTTTTAAAAAATCTCAACTTCTAAAATTTTTTATGTTTTTTTTAAACACAACATTTAAAAATGACATAGATTTAACAATTTGAATCAACAAAATCTACACATTATGGATGATCACACCATTTCATACATTGTGCACATAATTGATGTCAGGAATATCTTAGCACCCCTGTTTTTGTAAAATGATTTTTTAAATACTTTATTTCTTAAAAAACACGATTTAAAAAAAATGACATGTATTTAATAAAAAAATTAACAAAGTATGCACATACTACATAATCACACCTTTATATACATTATGCACACAATTGGTATGAGGAAGCGCTTAGTACCCCACATTTTTAAAATTCATAACTTGTAAAAAAATTACATTCTTTCCTGAAGAAAAGGACTTTTTATGAACACCATTTGTTTAATAAATCAAATAAACCATGTTTGGGAATTCTACATTATCACACAAATTTATAGGTTTTGCACACAATTTCTAAGTGAAACAACTTACTACCACTCATTTTTGAAAAGTGGGACTTCTAAATAAATTACTTTATTTGTTAAAAACAAGAGTTTTTTAAAAATGTCAGCTCTTTAATCAATCGAATAAAAAACCTATGCACACTATACATAATCACATTTTTTCATACATTGGATGTAAAATTTGTAAGAGGAAGAGATTAGTAACCATGATTTTCAAAAATCACAACTTCTAAAAAAATAGTTTATTTCTTAAAAACCAAGACATTTTAAAAAACTCATTTCTTTAATAAACAGACTAAACAAAGTATGCACTTTCTACATAATATATTTTTATAGCTTTTCTATGAATTTCATAAGAGGAATAGATTGGTACCCATCATTTTTAAAATTTACGATTAGTAAAAGAAATATTTTACCTCTTAACAGGCATTACTTTCAAAAACACCATTTATTTACTAAATCGAATCCACATAGTATAGAAATTGTACATGATCACACATTTGTATACATTGTTCTTGCAATTGGTAAGGGGAATAAATTTTTAACCCTTGTTTTTAAAATGTATGTAATCTAAAAAAAAATATTTCTTGAAAAACAAGACATTTAAAATATGGCAGTTACTTAATAAATAGAATCAACAAAGTGTGCAATTCTGTATAATGGAACATTTTTATATATTGTGCATGCAATTGGTAAGATAAAGATCTTAAATCCCCTTGTTTTAAAATATTATGATCTCTAAAAAAATTCACTTTATTTCTTAAAAGCAATACTTTGAAAAAAATGTCATTTATTTAATAAATCAAATAAACAAATTTTGCACATTATACATGATCGCACACTTTTATATATTCCACGTGTGATTGGAAAGAGAAATAACTTAATACCCATGTTTTTAAAAATCACAACTTCATAAAAAATTATTTTATTTCGTTAACAACATAACTTTTTTAAAAACGCCACTTGTCTAATAATTTGGACTAAGAAAGTATTGAAATTCTACATGATCACACATTTTTATACATTGTGCTCACAATTGGTTTGAGTAACATATTAGTACCCCTATTTTTTTTAAATCATGTTTTCTATGGAAAATTATGTTATTTTTGAAAAAACATGACTTTTTATCAAACACTATTTGTTTATTAAAATAACTTAACAAAGTATGCCCATTTCTACATAATGAAACCTTTAAATACATTGTGCACACTATTGTAAACATGAGGAGCTTAGTGCCACTTCTTTTAAAAATCGCAACTTTTAAAAAGAATACTTTATTTCTATGAAACATGATTTTTTTTTTAAAATAACATTTCTTTAATAAATCAAATAAAAAAGTATGCACATTCTACATAATAGAAGCCTTTAATACATTGCGCACATAGATGGTAAAAGGAAGAGTTTAGTACCACTTCTTTTAAAAAATCATGACTTTGAAAACATTACTTTATCTCTTTTAAAACGAGACTTTAAGAAACAACGTTTGTTTAATAAATCAAATAACTTCATAAAAAATTATTTTATTTCATTAAAAACATAACTTTTTGAAAAACAACGTTTTTCTAATAAATCAAACAACTTCGTAAAAAAATATTTTATTTCATTAAAAACATAACTTTTTGAAAAACGCCACTTGTTTAATAATTTGGACCAATAAAGTATTTTAATTCTACATGATCACACATTTTTATACATTGCGCTCACAATTGGTTTGAGTAACATATTAGTACCCCTATTTTTTTTAAATCATGTTTTCTATGGAAAATTATGTTATTTTTCAAAAAACATGACTTTTTATCAAACACTATTTGTTTATTAACATAACTTAACAAAGTATGCCCATTTCTACATAATCAAACCTTTAAATACATTGTGCACACAATTGTAAACATGAAGAGCTTAGTACCAGTTCTTTTAAAAATCGCAACTTTTAAAAAGAATACTTTATTTCTATGAAGCATGATTTTAAAAAAAAATCTTTAATAAATCAAATAAAAAAAGTATGCACATTCTACATAATAGAACCCTTTAATACACTTTGCACATAGATGGTAAGAGGAAGAGTTTAGTACCACTTCATTTAAAAAATCATGAATTTGAAAACATTACTTTATCTCTTTTAAAACGAGACTTTAGAAAACAACGTTTGTTTAATAAATCAAATAACCAAAGTATGCACATTCTACATTATCACACATTTTATCTCTTGTGCACTCAATTGTTAGGATGGATAACTTACTATCATTCATTTTTTAGAAATCGTGATTTCTAAAAGAATTACTTTCTTCCTTAAAAAACATATCTTTTTTTTAAAATCTCATTTGTTTAATAATTAGAATAAACAAAGTATTTTAAATAACACCATTTAATTAATAAGTTGAATAAACATAGTATGAAAATTATAATTGATCACAAATATTTATAGTTTGCACATGCAATTAATAAGAGGAATAGCAAAGTACCCCTCGTTTTAAAAAATCACAACATCTAAAAAACTACTTAATTCATAACAAACAAGAATTTAAAAAAAAAATCCATTTATTTAATAAATTGAAAGAACAAAGTATTCAAATTATACATGATCTCACCTTTTATACATTGTTCATCCAATTAATAAGATGAATATATTAGTATCCCTAATTTTTGTAAAATCATGACTCATAAAACAATTACTTTATTTCTTGAAAAAACGTGAGTTTTTTAAAAATGTTATATATTTAATAAATGGAATAATCAAAATTTGCACGTGCTACACAATCTCACGCTTTTATACATTGTGAAAACAGTTGGTAAGAGTAATATCTTAGTACCCCTCAGTTTTTTAATATGGCATTTTCTAAAAAGGAATTTATTTAATAAATGGAATCAAGACAGTATCTACATTCTACATAATGGAACCTTTTTATACATTGCGCACGCAATTGGTAAGAGTTAGAGTTTAGTGTCCCTTCTTTTTAAATATCATGTATTCTAAGAAATTACTTTATTTCTTCAAAACTAATACTTTATAAAAACTGCCATTTGTTTATTTATTCAAACCAACAATGTATGTTCCTTATACATGATGACACAATTTTATAGGTTGTGCATGCAATTGTCAAGAGGAATAGCTTGTTCCCTTCGTTTTTATAAATCGTGTTCTCTAAAAAAATTCTTTGCTTCTTAAAAACAAGACTTCAAAAAAAGTATCATTTGTTTAATAATTCAAGTCAACAAAGTATGCAGATTCTTCATACTCGAATAGTTTTATACATTGCGCACACAATTTATATGAGGAAAAGCTTAGTACCGTGGCATTTTTTTCCTTTCTTTATTAAAAATCACGACTTCATATTTTTTTCCTTTCTTTATTAAAAGTCATGTAATGTAGGAGTATCGTGGCATTCTAGCAATGTGACGAACTGGTCACATGCTATGGCATATTTTCTAACCATTTTGTGCTGATTCATAGTCAGATTAGCATTGTAGGAATCATTGTGGATCGCGACTCCCTCGGTGGAGATCAAGACGTCGGTAGTTTGTTTTAGACAAGGACATTTTCATCATGCGTCATAGTGTTTGTTTTCAATTGCAGGACCACTCAGGCTAGGAGTAGTAGTTTATCATAAATAGACAGTTTAGAGATGCAGAAGGGGTTAGGCTCTTCAGCATTTAGAATTCCAAATTTGCATAGAAGAGGACAGACCTGCGTCTCATTCCTACTGGTAAATATTTTGAAGAGTTGGAAGAAGAGATATCCAAGTTGTGTGCATTTTCCTTTGATTTCTTAATAGAAGTATTAACCATATGTTGTTGGGTTGCTATCCGTTATGCATGTACTATCTTGAACTGTGTATCTTACAGAGCCGACTTTGGCGTTTTCGTGAACATTTGTGTATTTCTGAGAAGTTATTGTATTCATGCATCAATTTCTTGCTTGAATAATTGAAGTAGAGCGTAGATGCATGCATAAGTGTGTTAGGCTACAGAATCGCGACGATTGTAGGCTGGATTGATCATTCCCATAATCAATCGATGCAACCCATAGATTTTCTGTCATTAACAAATTTTGCAAAGAATGAATGATGGAAATTGAGTCCACAGATAAAGATCCTATGGTCTAGAAAAATCCCACAACGGAAGTTGTGAGGAAGTTAACAGATCCACATAAATCTAAGAGGTCCGCACCAAAAGTAGATAGACAGTTGGAGTGAAGGCTGCAAAGATCTGATGGCTAAGAGAATTGCGGAGAAATTTGCAAAGAGGAAGTTGCGGGGGAGCAACCTTGGGAAGTTGGCATCCTGCATCCCGCAACCCGCTTATGGGAAGGTCGTTGTGGAAAGAGAGTTGTGGAACACAACGTCAGTTGTTTGAGGTCCTCCATCCCACAATACAATTGCAAAAAAAATGTTGTAGAACCAGAGTTGTGGAACAGTAATTATGGATGCAAAATTGCGGGGAGGCAATTTTAGCATGGAATTTGGCCATTAGGCTAAATATGGTAGTCTTGCTAAGTGTAGGAGCCACTATATCATGGAAGTGTTGGTTGGGGTTGGTTGTGATCAACCCACCTGCACCAATTTTGGTATCATAGCCGGAAGAGATTTCCTATTGAGAAATTCCATAGTTGAGATTGTGGCTAGAATTTATGAAGGAGCAAGACATAGCTTGTGAAAGAAGGAAGTGTAGCCATAGAAGCTTGGAAAGATCCAAGAAGAGTGCTCAAGAGGCTTTAGATAGAGGACCATCATTGCCAAAATACCAACGGCTGAGAAGAGGCATGGTGAGGTAAGTTGTAATAGTGTGAAAGAGAACTGTTTTTCCAGAGGCTTAGTGTGAGAAGATGGCTGCACGTATTGGAAGAGCAAGAGGTCATGACAAAGGTCAACCAGTGGGGAATGTAGAAGTTCTAGAGGAAATGAGGGAGCTAAGGGCACATCTAGAATCCATGCAAACAGACAGACAAAGAGACACAAAAGGAGGCGATGTAAGTGAACCTGAGGATGAAGAGAAAGGATAAGAAGATGCACCTATGCAGGAAACACCAGAGTTAAGATATTTCAGATCTATTTTGGGAGTGACTTCAAGGATGAGACCGAAGTTTCCTACCTATGATGGAAGTCTCTTCGTGGAGCATCTCATTGAATGGATCAGTGAGCTAGACAACTACTTTGATTTCGATGAGGTAGAAGAAGACAAGAGAGTTAGATTGGTTGTGACGAGGTTGAAGGGGCATGCATCCTTAAGGTTGGATGCTGTGCAAGTAGAAAGAAGGAGGAAGAATAAGCCATTAATAAAAAAAATGGGATAGAATGGTAGCAAAGATGAGGGCTAAGTTCTTTCCCAAATATTACCAGTTAATTTTGTATATACAAGTACAGAACCTTAGGCATAGATTGTTAACAGTGAGAGAGTACACTAAGGAGTTTTACAAAGTAAACCTAAGGGTTGTATATGTGGAGGAATCAGCAGAGAAGGTTTCTAGATATGTGAATGGTATAAGGATGGATATCCAAGAAGAGATCAACATGATATCAGCCATAAAAATGGAGGAGGCGTATCAGTGTGCCTTGAGGGAAGAATAAAATATAGCAAGGAAGAAGAGCTTCAATAAAGGTCATGGTTCAGCCAAAGGAAGAGGGAAAGCGACTAGAAGAGGAATATTTGGACCATGAAGAGGAGAGTCTAGTAACTATAACCAACAAGAGTAGCATGGTAGAGGAGCTAATTATAGCAGAAGAGGACCTTACCAAGGAGGTAGAGGTAGAGGATGAGGCTGAGAGGCTATCGTTCGGTGTTACAAATGCAACTAGTTGGGGCATAAGTCATTTGAATGTCAAGGAAAAGAAGACATAGGGAAAAGACAAGGCTATGTAGCTCAGAATGAGCAGCAGCAAGAACAGTCGATAGTACATGAAATTTTACCAGAGACAGGAGAGGCTTTTATGATGAACAAGGTCTTATTGAAGCCTAAGAAGGAGCAAGTAGAGCTTGCTCAAAGAAAATCACTATTCAGGACTAAATGTAAACTCCAAGGAAAGTGTTGTAATATGGTGATTGACAGTGGAAGTACTAAAAAACTTGTTTCCATGGAGATGGTGAAAAGCTGAGTTTAAAGAAGAATGAGCATCCTATTCCATACAAAGTATCTTGGTTACATAAAGGACATCAAATCCTGGTGAGGGAGCAGTGTGTAGTTGATTTCCGAATAGGTCCATATAAGGACAAGATTCTGTGTGATGTGATGCCCATGGATGTTTGTCATATACTGTTAGGGAGACTGTGGCAATTTGATAAGAAAGTAACTCATGATGGTAGGAGTAACTGTCATAGCTTTGAGTAGAATGGGATAAAAACATGCACTTCACCCTTTACAAGAAGGTAGTACAACAGGACAGTCAGCACCTAAAGTTCTGATGTTGTCATGAAAGGAATATTTGCAGCAAGTTGAGAAGGCAGAGTTGAAATATGTTGTGGTATGTAATCCAAGAGTGGTGACGATGAAGACCAGCGTGGAAGATGTACCTAAGGAGATTCAAAAGATGTTAAGTTAGTTTAGTAACATTTTGGTGGATGATTTAACCAATGAACTACCACAAAGAAGGGATATAAGTCATCAGATTTATTTTATTCTAGTAGCCAGTTTACAAAATAAGGGAGCGTATAGGTTGACACCTCAAGAGAATGAAGAATTGAGGAAGCATCTTCAAGGATTGTTGTACAAAGGATTGGTCGAGAAGAGTCTCATTCCATGTGCAATACCAGTAGTACTGACACCAAAGAAGGATTGTGAGTGGAGTACGTGTACTGACTCCAGAGCAATTAACAAGATTACCATCAGATATAGGTTTCCATTACCAAGGATGGATGACATGATGGATTGCCTAAGTAGGGAAACATGCTTTTCAAAACTATATTTGAAGAGTGGATATCATCATATCATGATCAGAGAAGGAGATGACTGGAAGACAACCTTTAAAACAAATTATGGGTTATATGAGTGGTTGGTCATGCCATTTAGACTGTCCAATGTGCCAAGCACTTTTACAAGACCGATGAATGAAATCTTGAGAGATTTCATAGGTAATTTTGTGATAGTTTACTTTGATGACATTTTGGTTTTCAGCCAAACAGAAGAAGAGCATATGAAACATTTGAGATATGTTTTAGATAGGTTGGAATGAGAAAAGTTGTTAATAAATGTGAAGAAGTGCACATTCATGAAGACAGAGCTAGTATATTTGGGTTTTGTTATCTCAAGGGATGGGTTGAATATGGATCTAGAAAAGGTGCAGGCAATCATTGATTGGCCTTCACTTAGGAACATATTTGACATAAGAATCTTTCATGGTTTGGAAATTTTCTATAGGAAGTTTATAAATAGTTTCAGTTGTATTTGTGCATCTATTGTCGATATAATGAAGAAGGATAGACAACCATTTCAATGGATGGTAGAGGATAAAAGGAGATTTAAGTTCTAGAAGAAGAAGATCATTGAACAGTCGGTATTGAAGTTACCAGACTTCAACCACCCTTTCCAAGTAAGTATGATGCTAGTGGAGTAGCAATCAGAGCTATACTCCACTAGAAGTTGAATGATGCCAAGCATAAGTATTCATCTTATGACAAGGAGTTTTATGTTATTGTTCAAGCAATGAAGCATTGGAGGCACTATTTGATGGCGAGAGAATTTGTGGTGTACTTTGACAACCATGCATTGCAATATATTATGTAGTAACCTAAGTTGAACCTGAAACATGTCAAGTGGGTTGATTTCTTACAAAGCTTTACCTTTTTTTTGAAACACAAAAGTGGATAGTCAAACAGTGTAGTTGATTCCCTGAGTAGGAGATTGTTGATTATGCAAGAGAATCAGATCCAAGTCTTGGGATTTGAGCATTTGAGAGATTTGTAAGAGGATGACATTGATTTCCAAGAAACTTATAGGGCGTGTAAGATTCCAGTGAAGGTGGACACAGATCCATGGATGGAGTATACCCTATAAGATGGTTTACTCTTTAAAATAGTAAACTGTGTGTACCAAGGTGTTCTATGAGAGAGAACTTGATATAGGAGAAACATAATGAAGGTATGGAAGGTCATTTTGGAAGTGATAAAACCTTTGGATAGTTGGGTCATTTCTATTTCTAGCCAAGGATGAGGTCTGAAGTTGAGAAGTTTGTAAGCAGATGCAAAGTATGACATCATGCTAAGGGGAGAAACCAGAACACAAGATTGTATACACCATTGCCTATTCCAACTAGGCCTTAGGATTTTGTGAGTATGGATTTCATTCTGGGTTTTCCAAGAACTAAGAAAGGACATGATTATACCTTTGTTGTTGTTGATAGATTCACTAAGATGGAACATTTCATTCCATGTTACAAAAATAGTGATGCTACACATATTGCTAACTTGTTCTTTAATGAAGTTGTAAAGCTACATGGTTTACCTAGAAGCATTGTATCAAATAGAGATGTGAAGTTCACGGGTCATTTCTGGAGGACCTTGTGGAAGAAGTTGGGTATTGGACTAAAATTCAATTCAACATATCACCCATAGCTAATGTATAGACCGAAGTAGTCAATAGGAGTCTGGGGACCATGTTGATAAGTTTGATTGGTGAGAGTCCTAGGCTGTGGGACAGAGTATTAGCTCAAGCTGAGTTTTCCTATAATGATTCACCAAATAGAAGTACATTGATGAGTCCATTCCAAATAATGTATGGAATGTATCCAAGGGGAGTGTGTGGAATTCGTGAATTAGGTCAATTGGAGAAGAGGAGTGCCTATGGTGAAGAGTTTGTTGTAAGGATTAGTGAACTCTAGGAGCAAGTGAAGGCGAGGTTACAGCAGAGTAACACGAGTTACAAGGCGAGGGAAGATTCCAAAAGGAGAGAAAGGAACTGTGAAGTAGGGGATTTGGTCTTAGCATATCTAAAGAGAGAAATATTTCCAAAAGGGGAGTATAACAAGCTGAAGATGAAGAAGATTGGACCCTACAGGATAGTTAAAAAAAATTCAGCAAATGCTTATGAGTTAGAGATTCCTACAAGAGTGGGTATTTCACCAATCTTTAATGTTGCAGATCTATATCCTTATGTATCAGGTGATACTAGAACCTTTATAGAAGGTGAATATCCTACTGAAGACTTACAATGGGTGAGGCATATGCCTATGGCACAACCATTGGAAGTTGAGGCCGGACACTAAAGTGGTAAAGAAAACAAGGAAGAAGAACTATTTGGAGTATTTGGTCAAGTTGAAGAAGTGACCAATAGAGGATTCTACTTGGATGAACGCTGCAAATTTGGAAGACAAGGGTTTCACTGTAGGTGATCTAATGAATAGGGGTTCATAATTTTCTACCTTGCGAGTCTGATGCAGGAGCATCATGGCATGGTAGCAATGTGATGAGTTGGTCACATGCTGTGGCATATTTTGAAACCATTTTTTGCTAAGTCATAGTTAGATTAGTGGCGCAGGAATCATTACGGATCGTGACTCCCTACGTGGAGTTCAAGCAACCGGTAGTTTGTTTCAGGTAAGGACATTTTCATCATGTGTCATAGTGTTTGTTTTCAGTTGTAGGACAACTCAGGATAGGAGTAGCAGTTTAGCATAAATATATAGTTTAGATATGTAGAGGGGGTTCTGCTCTTCAACATTTAGAATTCCAAATTTGCAGAGAAGAGTATAGACCTGCATCTCATTCCTACTTGTAAATATTTTGAAGAGTCGATAGAAGAGAGATCCAAGTTGTGTGCATTTTCCTTTGATTTCTTAAGAAAAGGATTAACCATATATTCTTCAGTTGTTGGCCTTTATGGATTTGCTATGTTGAACTGTGTATCTAAAAGAGTCAACTTCGGTGTTTTCCTGAACATTTGTGTATTTCTAAGAAGTTATTGTATTCACGCATCAATTTCTTGCTTCGATAGTTGAGGTAGAGTGTAGATGCATGCATAAGAGTGTTAGGCTAATGAATCTAGACGATTGCAAGTTGGATTCATCAATTCCATGATCAATCAGCGTAACTCACAGATTTTTTGTCATTAATAAGTTTTGCAGAGAATGAATGGTGGGGATTGAGTCTGCAGAAAAAAAATTGACGGTCCAGAAAAATATCTCAATAGAAGTTACGAGGAAGTTAACATATCCACAAAGAGCGGCACTAAAAGTAGATCGACGGTCGAAGTGAAGGCCACAAAGATCTCACGGCTAAGAGAATTGCAAAGAAATTTGCGAAGAAGCAGCCTTGGGAAGTTGTCATCCCATATCTCACATCCCACAACCCACTTGCAGGATTTTGGTTGTGGAAAGAGAGTTGTAGAATGCAATGTCAGTAATTTGAGGTCCCGCATCCCACAATTCGATTACGGAAACTCTGTTGCGGACCCAGAGTTGTGGAACGATGATTGTGGAGAAAAAGTGTAGGGAGGAAATTTTAGCGCACAATTTGGCCATTAGGCTAAATTTGGTAGTCTTGCTAAGTGTAGGAACCACTAGATCCTAGAAGTGTTGGTTGTAATCGACCCACCTGCACCATCATGTCTTAAAAAATGAATTTGTTTAACTAGTGAAATAGAAAAAGTATGCACATTTTACATAATTCCACAATTTATGCATTGTGCATGCTGTTGTTCAAACGAACAACTTAGTACTCATTGTTTTTAAAAATCACAACTTCTAAAAAAAATAGTCTATTTCTTAAAAAAAAGACTTTTTAAGAAATGTCATTTGTTTACTCAATTGAATAATCAAAGTAAGAATATTCTACATGATCGTACCTTTTTATACATTGTACACACAATCACCTTTTTATACATTGTACACACAATCGATGTCAGGAATATCTTAGTACCCTTGTTTTTCTAAAATCACATTTAAAAAAAATATTTTTTAAAAAACATGATTTTAAAAAAATCGGCATTTCTTTGATAAATCAAATAAACAGAGTATGGAATTATACATAACCACACCTTTCTATACACTGTGCACACAATTAGTAAGAAGAAGAGTTTAGTACCCCACATTTTTAAAAGTCATGACTTGTAAAAAAATTACATTATTTCCTAAAAAAGAGGACTTTTTAAAAAACACATTTGTTTAATAAATCATATAAATGAAGTTTGTCCATTCTAAATTGTCACACCCTTTTATAGGTTGTGCGATAACTGAAATAGCTTACCACCACTCATAAAAAGCATGAATTCTAAATAAATTACTTCATTTGTTAAAAACAAGATTTTTTTTTAAATGGCAGTTCTTTAATCAATTGAATAAACAAAGTATGCACACTATACATAATCACATGCTTTTATACATTGGATTAGTACCCATGATTTTCAAAAATTGTAAGAGGAAGAGATTAGTACCCATGATTTTCAAAAATAATAACTTCTAAAAAAAATAGTTTATTTCTAAAAAACCAGGACATTTAAAAACACTTATTTCTTTAATAAATGGAATAAAGAAAGTATGCAATTTTTACATAATCATAGATTTTTATAGTTTATGGATGAAATTCATAAGAGGAATAGATTGGTACCCCTAATTTTTAAAATTTAAGACTTCTAAAAAAATTATTTTATCTCTTAAAAGACATGACTTTTAAAAGCACCATTTATTTAAAAAATAGAATCCACATAGTATGGAAATTCTACATCATCACAAGTTTTTATACATGGTTCATGCAATTGGTAAGAAGAATAACTTTGTATCCCTTGTTTTAAAAATCATGTCCTCTAAGAAAAGAAATATTTCTTGAAAAACAAGACATTTAAAAAATGTCATTTACTTAATAAATAGAATCAACAAAGTGTGCATATTCTATATAATGCTACCTTTGATATATTGTGCATGAAATTGGTAAAAGGAAGAGTTTACTTCCTTTTCTTTTAATTACTATTTCTAAACAAGTCACTTTATTTCGTTAAAAAAAATGTCATTTGTTTAATAAATAGAATAAATTAAATTTGCACATTCTACATGATCACACATTTTTATATATTCCACGTGATTGGAAAGAGAAATAACTTAATAACCTTGTTTTTTAAATCATCTCTTCACAAAAAAATATTTTATTTCTTTAAAAACACTACTTTTTGAAAAACGTCATTTGTTTAATAATCTGAACCAGCAAAGTATGTAAATTCTACATGATTGCACATTTTTAAACATTTCCCTCACAATTGGTATGAGTAACATATTAGTACCCCTATTCTTTTTAAATCACATTTTCTATGGAAAATTTAGTTATTTCTTAAAAAACATGATTTTTTTATCAAACTCCGTTGTTTATTAAATCAACTTAACAAAGTATGCACAATTTTAGATAATCAAACCTTTAAATACATTGTGGAAACAATTGTAAACATGAAGATATTAGTACCACTTCTTTTAAAAATCATGATTTCTAAAAACATTACTTTATTTCATAAAAAAACATTATTTAAAAAAAAAATATTTCTTTAATAAATCAAATAAACAAAGTATGCACATTCTACATAATAATATCAAGTTTCAATACATCATCAAGTACCCCTTATTTTTAAAAATCATTTCTTTGAAAAACATTACTTGTCTCTTTAAAAACAAACAAGAATTTAAATCTTCAATGATCGAAATCAAATCTTCCCTGATGTGTTTTAATGGGATTAATATCTAGGTGGATAGGTCATGGAAGATGTTAACGTATAATGAGATTGAGGGATTCTCTGATGAAAAGTAGGTCAAGGGGTTTTGGAATGAGTTTTTTAAGGCGGCTTGGAGTTATCCATAAATCATCGAGAAAACTAGCCAGTGATCATCTTCATGATTATCTAGCATGTACAACGCTTGTCGAGTTCATTCACTTATGCTTCCCCTATTCCCTGGGTAGAATTTTCTTAGTTTTGGTTTAATATTCTTTTCCTTCATGGATCCTTAATTCGTAGGTGGGTATGAGTTCTTGCCTCTCTTTTAATCTACATTGACCTGATTTAACTAGATTCAATGCCTGCATAGTAATGTTCACACCCAGTGGAGCGAATACAGGGTGACAGATATAAAATTGGCCAGGATCACCGAGTGTGCCATCTTTAAAGCTGTGAAGATAAATTGGAATTTTCATATATGGTAGCTTTCAACTGGTATGTTGGCTCTAATGTTAGTCAACCGTGAGGTGTTCCCTTATAATAATGTTTCCATACTTCACAGCTCTTCAAATTCCTAGCACCTCCTTCAAACGACCTTCAATGCTCAATAACCGAATAGGATCAAGTTTAGAGTTGGCACTGACTTGGGTTTTAGCAGATACTGTAACCACTCTCTTTATATTCTGAAGGTGGGATATCATGGGCTCTGCCATTTCCATTCTTGATTTCCTTTGTACCATTTCAAACAACACCAAACCCAATATTATTTACATGAGCAGCTTCTTTTCAAAATTGCATGAGATTTCTCCATTGTCATTGTGCGTTTGTGTAGAGCACTATTTTTTCATGTTTTACCAAGTCATTTAACCTTTGAGCCTTGTCACAATAATCCAATGAACAACCATACCTTGCCTTCGCCTTCCTTTAAAGTTTTTCAATATATTTAAAAAAGAAATGCATTTTTGTGTATTTAAGAATTGAACTTTGTGGCAAAAAAAAAACTATATGTTTGTGCAGCAAATATTGATGAAATCTTGTTCAATACTATCAGTCCATCCTTATCAAATATGCTACACACGGCTTATGTGCTTATTGGAATGATATAGGGATGATGATGAATACTGGGATTGTAGATTCTACTATTTATATGTATCTGAACTAGCGAAATCATAGAATTTTTTTAGTTACCTATATCTGAGCAACAGTGGACTGTGAAGCTGAAAGAGATCAAACTAAGGAAGGAGAATTAGCATGTGATTTTACTCAGTGGTTTGGAGACTTGATGGCTAGTCTTTATTCTATAATCCATAACACAACCTATGTGATGGGAAGCTTACCGAGATCGAAATGAAGGTCTAGATTGGACAAAATTAACAAGGTATTACGTATTTATGCACCTGGTGATCATGCAAATGACACTTAGTTGTAGTCACGCTCTTCTGGAAATGCCAGTCAGTGATGAGGTGCGAATAGTTAGGAGCCACAGATGGCACTGGAATTTTTTTATTAGCACTTAGCGTGGTAATATTGATATAAAACAACAGGTAGATACCCGTAAGAAATAGGTAATATAATGAATTTGGGTACAACATGTAATGTAATAACATTTCTTTACACCATTGTAATTAATGGATGAAATAAATTTAGGAATAGGATATGCACAAAGAGATTTATTTCATGTAGTAGATCCTAGGTGACATTAGAGGAATTTTGGGGTCTAAAATGGGCCTCCTAAGGAAAATAATAAAATAATAGCTAAAATAATAAAATAATAGTTAAAATAATAAATTAATATTGATTAATTTTGGAGGAAGAAAGAAAAAAACTACTTTTTTGTGTTCGTATTTTCGACATATCTCCTTGTGTTTTTACTCAAATTTCGATCGGGAGAGCTCATTGGATGCGGAATTTGATTCCTCATCCAACGAGTACCCACACTGCATACTTTTGACGGATCCCGCTACCCCAAAAACAAGAAATACCTGAAAAAATGTGATGATGATGTCATCATCACGTTTTTTCAGGTATTTCTTTTTTTTTGGGTAGTGGGGTCCGTCAAAAGTATGCAGTGTGGGTACTCTTTGGATGGAATCAAATTCCGCATCCAGCAAGCTCTCCCGATCGAAATTTGAGGAAAAACATAAGGAGATATGTCGAAAATATGAACAAAAAAAGTAGTTTTTTAATGACAAATATGTCAATTCAACCATTATGGTTGACTTATTTTATTGAAATTCTATTGGTTATTGAATTCCAACTCACAAAAACTTATTTTGGCACGTTTTCTTATAAGGCCAATTTTAGACCCCAAATTTCCTATAATGGTAAAAATATAAAAAATTAATTGGCTAAATGGCCTGAGAATGCCTTGTAAGCTCCGGCATTCAACTGCTCCTCACACTACCACCACTTCAGCTGCCAAATTGCCAATGGTTCATTTAGCTTGGCAACCATTTTTCTTGTTGGGAGCTGTTGGAGTGGTCCATCACCTAGATTTGTGGAATTTTTGACACATAGTCATTAGAAGCTTGGCTATTTAAAACCCCTGTTGGTCCCCAAGCTCATAATCTCAATCCCCTTCAGTTTTACACCATCAGGAAAGAGAAAGCAAAGCTTGGAAGTACCATACAGGAAGCTAAAGCTTGTGGAACAGGGAAATATTCTACAGCAAGTCAAGTAGCATCAATGGCTGGAGGTATGATCTATTCAACATTTCTATTTCGATTCTATTTCAGAGTTTTATTCCGCATTTGTTCATAATTGAAAATTTTGCTAACAGTTGGTATCATAGCCATTATCTCTGCCTTGGTGTTTTGTATATGGTTGCCACTGTAGGGTTTCGCTACTATTTATGAGCTATTGTGATCTTTCTCTTACCTGTTAGGGTTGTCATGATTCTTTTTCTCAGTTAATAGCAAATGGGATGCGGAGAAATGCAATTGTTTTTTCAGTCTTTTACCTGTAGAGAGGTTTTCACTCCATTTGCACTCTTCTGTAATGAATCTTGAAAGACTTGCATTGCAAACTACATTTATACCTTCTTTGTAGCATTTTACCCATTTTCGTGTAGTTGTTTCAATCATTCTATTGGGAAGCCAAAGAATCCCTTGTATGTTATTAGATTGTCTACGCAACCAACGTATTCAGTCTCCCCTCCCATGGCCGGTAGATCCATGGATTGGTTTTCTTTTTAGGGTTATTAATTTTAATTGCGTCTGAAATAATGCTCACTTTTCAGTCTTGATAGTGATAATGCATTATGTGTAATATTGAATTTATTTTCACGATGAAAAACTTTAATATTCAAGATTCCAAAGCTGAAATCAGAATATACATAGACATGTCTTTTCGATGCCGTTCAGAAGTAAATAGTTTTGTACTGTTGATTTTGGGTTCCTTTTGAAGTTTAAGGAGCCTCATCTTTTTTCCCCACTTTGATCTTTTGTATTGTCGATTTTGGTCTTCTTCTGAAGTTTAAAGAAGATCATATCATTTTGCCATTTTGATCCTTTTCCGTGTTTCAGACGGGGCATAGGCACTATGATTAATCTATTAATGAGGCTATACAGTAATTATTATTCCTGAATCTTTTTTTTTCTTCTTTGGGTGGGTTTGTTGGGATTTTTTACCTGGAATGAGTAAGTAATATATATATTATATAAAAGAATGATTCTTTTTTTTATATATGATTCATATGCATTTTTGCATGTCTTTTAAGGATCAGGAATTATAAACGTATATGGTGAAAGTTTATTTGCAATGAGTAAGTAAAAATCATTATATATATATATATATATATATATATATATATTATAAAAGAATAATCCTTTCTTTTATGTATGATTCATATGAGTTCTTGCATGCGTTTTAAAGATCCGGAATTATAAACTTATATGAAATATATCGTGAAGGTTTATTTGCAATAAGTAATTAAAAATCATTATAATTGTTTCTTTGTGTGTGGTTTACATGCATTCTTGCATGTCTTTTAAAGATCCAGAATTATAAACGGTGAAATTTTATTTGCAATGAGTAAGTAAAAATCAGTGTATATATAAAGAATAATTATTTCTCTTATGTATGATTCACATGCATTCTTGCATGTCGCTTAAAGATACATAATTAAGTAAAGGGTTTGAATTTTCCATTATTAATTCTGGAACTGACAGTGGAGTTTAGATTTCTTAGTTTGTCCTCATTCAGATCTGTTCATTTGAAGCTTGTTTTGTTACAGTGAACAACAATAATGTCTAGTGATCTATATGATATTTAATTAGAGAATAGCCACATCATCTCTAATTAATTAATATTATAAAGAAAGTTTAGAAATTAATTGTAATTAATTATACTAAATATAATAAATTTTATCCCACACGGATTTTTATTATATTTATGTAATTAATTAGGATAAAATATTGAATTATTCATAACTTACCCACGGGAATTATGAATTAATAGTTTTATCATAAAGAATATTTTTGAATCTGCTTGAATTAAAAATTTAGCCCACAGGCAATTTTTATGTCATTAGATTCAATCTTAAAGCATGAATTTACATTGGTAAAACATGAAATTTTATTTGGTCTCAATTTTAACATAAGCATGTGATCTTTATTTTATGCAGTTGTACAACCTGCAAATTTCTCTGAAATTCGTTTTGATATCCCTGAAATTAAGGTAGATAACTATAAGGTCTGGAAGGAGAGAATTCTCCTTCATTTGGGATGGATGGACATAGATTATGCTATTAGGAAAGATGAACAACCAGCACTCACCAATATCAGCACTGCAGCGAACATCACGCTTTATGAGCGCTGGGAGTGATCTAATTGTTTAAGCATGATGTTCATTAAGACTAAAATTTCAGCTGGTATTCGTGGTTCAGTTGATCAGCATGAAAGCGTCCAAGATTTGTTTAAATCCATTGATGATCAATTCGTCACTTCAGACAAGGCACTAGCAAGCACCCTAATCATGAATTTCTCATCCCTAAGGCTCACGAGTGTGAAAGGTGTGCGCGAGAACATCATGCAAATGAGGGACACTGTGGCTCAATTGAAGAAACTTGAGGTTGAAATATCCGAGTCTTTCCTGGTGCACTACATCCTGAAAACCCTTCCGCACCAATATGGACCTTTCAAAATCTCATACAACACACATAAGGATAAATGGTCCATAAATGAACTCATGACCATGTGTGTTCAAGAGGAAGAAAGACTGGTGATGGAACTGGGAGAAAGTGCAATGTTGGCAACGCACAGGAAGGGAAAATCTCAAGCCAATAAGAAAGGGAAAGGTAAAGTACCTCCCCAAACTGATATTAAGAGGGTTTCCAATTGTTTATTTTGTAAAAAGAAGGGACACATGAAGAAGGAATGCGAAAAATTTCAGAAATGGCTTACGGACAAAGGTAATGCAATCTCGTTTGTTTGTTATGAATCTAATATGGCTAATGTCGATATTAACACTTGGTGGATTGATTCTGGATCAACAATTCACATTTCAAATTCCTTGTAGGGTTTGAAAAACCTAAGGAAGCCAGTGGGAAGTGAGCAAAGCATCTTATCAGGAAATAAGATGGGCTCGCATGTGGAAGCTATAGGAACATGCTATTTAACTTTAAGCAGTGGCTTTGTTTTAGAATTAGAAAAGATCTTTTATGTTGCAAGTTTTTCTAGAAACTTGATTTCATTTTCAAGACTTGTACATTTTGGATATTCCTTTAACTTTTCAGAAACATCCGTCAGTTTATTTTATAAATCTAATTATGTTGGGAATGGTATTTTGTCTGATGATCTTTACTACATTAATTTACAAAACAATGTCACTTATGATTCAATGCATGTTCACAATGGAACTAAAAGATGTGTTATTAATGAAGATTCCTCTAAATTATGGAACTGAAGGTTAGGTAGTATCTCCATAGAAAGAATTAAAACATTGGTAAATGAAGGAGTACTTAATACTCTAGATTTCACTGATTTTGAGACTTGTGTGGATTGCATAAAAGGAAAGCAGACCAACAAGTCAAAGAAAGGTGCCAATAGGAGTTCAAACATATTAGAGATCATACATACTAATATATGTAGTCCAGATATGGACACACATGGTCAAAGATACTTCATCTCTTTTATAGATGATTACTCACGATATATGTATCTCTACATGCTTCATAATAAGAATGAAGCATTAGATGCCTTTAAGATATTTAAGGCTGAAGTAGAGAAACAATGCGACAAGCAAATTAAGATCGTGAGATCAGATAGAGGTGGAGAATATTATGGTAGATACACACAATATGGAGAAGCACCTGGGCCATTCGCTAAATTTCTTCAAGAGCGTGGGATTGTTGCCCAATACACCATGCCTAATTCACCCGACCAGAATGGTGTAGGAGAAAGAAGAAACTAAACTTTATTAGACATGGTGCAGAGTATGCTTAGCAGCTCCAATCTTCCTAAATCCTTGTGTACTGAAGCACTTAAGACAGGAGTGTATATATTAAACCAAGTTCCAACCAAGGCCATTCCTAATACGCCATTTGAATTATTGAAAGGTTGGAAACTGAGTTTGCGAGATATGCATGTTTGGGGATTCCCGTCTGAAGTGAGGATATATAATCCACAAGAAAAGAAGCTGGACCCAAGGACCCATTAGAGGAAATTTGGGGTCTAAAATGGGCCTTATAAGAAAACATGCCAAAATAAGTTTTTGTGAGTTGGAATTCAAGAACCAATAGAATTTCAATAAAATAAGTCAACTATAATGGTTGAATTGACATATTTGTCATTAAAAAAAAATATTTTTTTTGTTCGTATTTTCGACATATCTCATTGTGTTTTTACTCAAATTTCGATCAGGAGAGCTCGTTGGATGCGGAATTTGATTCCGCATCCAACAAGTACCCACACTGAATATTTTTGATGGACCCCACTACCCCAAAAACAATATATACCTGAAAAAATGTGATGATGACATCATCATCACGTTTTTTAGGTATTTCTTGTTTTTGGGGTAGCGGGGTCCATCAAAATTATGTAGTGTGGGTACTCGTTGGATGTAGAATCAAATTCCGCATCCAACGAGCTCTCTTGATCGAAATTTGAGCAAAAACACAGGGAGATATGTCGAAAATACGAACACAAAAAGTAGTTTTTTTCTTTCTTCCTCCAAAATTAATCAATATTATTTTATTATTTTAACTATTATTTTATTATTTTCCTTAGGAGGCCCATTTTAGACCCCAAAATTCCTCTAATGATTAGTGGGTATTTCATTGGATATGTTGAAAGGTCTAAAGGTTACAGATTTTATTTTCCATCTCACGGCACTAGGATTGTGGAATCAAGAAATGCAAAATTTCTTGAAAATGACTTGATTAGTGGGAGCGATCTAACCAGGAACATAGTTTCTGAGAAGGATCATTCAGAATATCAACCTTCCACCTCAAGTGATATATTGGTTATTGTTCACAGCACCCATCAAGTACAAACTGGTGTTGAACAACCAATTGTTGAAGTTCCACAAGCTGCTAACGGCATTCTAGTAGATCAAGTAGTTCAAGAGTTTCCAAGAACTCTTGAACAATGAGTTGAACCACATGCTTCTCAAGAAGATAGTGATACAACATTAAGAATATCTACTAGACCAAGGAGATCAGCAATTCCTGATGATTATGTTGTGTATCTGCAAGAATCTGACTTTAACGTTGGAGCCGAAAATGATCCCGAGTCCTTTTCACAAGCCATGAATTGCAAAGAATCAGAATTATGGTACGATGCCATAAAGGAAGAGATGAATTCTATAAAGATTAATGAAGTTTGGGATCTTGTTGAGTTGCCTAATTGTGCAAAATCCATTGGATGTAAATGGGTCTTTAAGACAAAGAAAGACTCATTGGGAAACATTGAGAGATCAAAGGCTAGACTTGTTGCTAAAGGATTCACTCAGAAAGAAGGAATCGACTACACAGAGACTTTCTCTCCTGTATCTAAGAAAGATTCCTTGTGCATTATTATGGCATTAGTAGCCCATTTTGACTTTTAGTTGCATCAAATGGAGGTGAAAATGACTTTTGTAAATGGAGATCTAGAGGAGGAGGTTTACATGAAACAACCTGAAGGATTCCCCTCTAGTGATGGTGAGCAATTGGTTTGCAAGCTCAAAAAATCCTTATACGGTTTAAAGCAAGCATCCCGCCAATGGTATTTGAAATTCCACAATGTAATTTCTTCTTTTGGTTTTGCAGAAAACATTATGGATCAATGTATATACCTGAAAGTTAGTGGGAGTAAAATTTGTTTTCTTGTTTTATATGTGGATGATATTTTTCTAGCAACCAATGATAAGGGTATGCTGCATGAAGTGAAACAATTCCTCTCTAAAAATTTCGATATGAAGGATATGGGTGAGGCATCTTATGTCATTGGCATTAAGATCCATAGAGACAGATTTCAAGGCCTCTTAGGTCTGTCTCAGGAAACCTATATTAATAAAATTTTAGAGATATTTCGGATGAAGGATTGTTCACCAAGTATTGTTCACCAAGTATAGCTCCCATTATGAAGGGTGATAGGTTCAATTTGAACCAATGCCTGAAGAACGACCTTGAAAGGGAAGAAATGAATAACATTCCATATGCTTCTGCTGTCAGAAGCCTAATGTATGCTCAGATCTGCACAAGACCTGACATTGCATTTATTGTGGGAATGTTGGGATGATATCAGAGTAATCCAGGTATAGACCACTGGAGAGCTGCAAAGAAAGTAATGAGGTATCTTTAAGGAACTAAAGACTACATGCTTATGTATAGACGGACAGACAATTTGGAAGTAATTGGCTACTTAGATTCTGACTTTGCTGGATGTGTTGATTCACGTAAATCAACATCAGGATACATTTTTATGATGGTCAGTGGAGCTGTATGATGGAGGAGTGCGAAGCAGACCTTGATTGCCACTTCCACTATGGAAGCCGAGTTCGTCTCCTGTTTTGATGCTACTTTACATGGTGTATGGCTTAAGAGTTTCATTTCTGGGCTTAGAATTATGGATTCTATCTCTAAGCCATTGAGAATGTATTGCGACAATTCAGCTGCTATTTTTATGGCTAAAAACAACAAAAGTGGGAGTCTAAATAAACACATCGACATTAAGTATTTAGCCATCAAGGAACATGTTAAAGCAAAGAAAGTGGTCATTGAGCATTTCAACACTGATTTGATGTTCGCTGATCCTTTGACTAAGGGCATGCCATCGTTTAAATTCAAGGATCATGTACTGAATATGGGACTTGGTTCCATTATGTAGTTTCTCATTGTATGGACAATGTTATTTTTAATGAAATTCTTAATTACTGTGCTATTTTTTCTCATACATATGTGCACCTTAAGTTAATTTGAGAAAATTCATCTATGAGGACCAAGAATAAACATAAGGTTTATTCATTAAGAAATGGTTCCCACATAAATTAAAATAGCAATAAATACATAGTAATACATGGAAGGTAATACTTGTCATAAGAGGACTTATCGCCATGATTCTTGTATCTATTACTAAATACAAATTGTCAATAGGTTTTAAAATGAGACATTAATTTTGGAAGTATGGACCAAGTGGGAGAATGTAATCTCCCGCATTCAGCATCTCCTCACACTACCGCCGCTTCAACTGCAAAACTTCCAATGGTTCATTTAGCTTGGCAACCATTTTTCTTGTTGGGAGCTGTTGGAGTGGTCCATCACCTAGATTTGTGGAATTTTTTACACATAGCCATCAGAATCTTGATGGAAGCTTGGCTATTTAAAACCCCTGTTGGTCCCTAAGCTCACAATCTCAATCCCCTTCAGTTTTACACCATCAAGAAAGAGAAAGCAGAGCTTGGAAGTGTCGTATAGGAAGCTAAAGCTTGTGGAACACGGAAATCTTCTACAACAAGACAAGTAGCATGAATGGCTGGAGGTATGATCTATTCAGCATTTCTATTTCGATTCTGTTTTAGAGTTTTATTCCGCATTTGTTCAGAATTGAAAATTTTGCTAACATGCCTACCATGGCCTTGGACATTTTCATTTATGAGGTGACGTATTCCCTGAATGCACTTCCAGAGGGAATATAATAGTAGCAGTGATCAGGCTTGGGGACTAAGACTTCATTACCACCCAGTAGATCGATTGATGGAGATACTTCGTGAGAGTAAGGTAAGAGAATCAACTTTAAGCTACTGAGAGACTTTAAGTGACTCACCCATTTTTGAAAAAAGACTATCCTAGATTTATTCCCCTCTAAAGGAAACTACTTTGCATTTCAAGTTGGATATTCTACGAATTATAGCTAACTTCCAGAGAAATTGGAAAAAAATGAATATCTCCATAAAATGTAATAAAATTTAGTTAAACCCTTATATCTTTATAAATGTATGGTATATTCTTTATAGGTTTGGAAAATGTATATAATAAGTAGATATAATCTTAAAAATGGGTTATATTTGTTCAATAAATAAGAATTTGTATAAAAATAATATTTTTAGGAGAATTCACTATAACTATCTTTATAGAATTGGAAAGCATGATCACATACAAGAAGTATGGAGTAAAGTCTTATATAATGGAATATTTGCTACTTATATATTTTTATATTGGAAAATTGTAATTTAGAAATATTGTTATCAATTCATATGTATATGCACATGTACATGTACATGTATGTACATGTATATATATAAGCACACTATATTGAAAGAGATTGCATTTATACATCTTAAAAATTAAAGAGTGCATTTTATATTATATTTAGGAGAATGCATTTTTGTATTTTTTATGTTTAATATATATATATATATATATATATGGTTTGATAAGGAACAACTTATTATACATTTTGGTTGATTATGCATTTTGGATGAGTGTATTTTATAGGTTTTATAGATATGTAGATATGGATGAAGGAATTTATATAGATATATAGATATGAAGGAAGGAATTTATATGTGTAATAATAAGTGAAAGAGTGAAGGTTTATATGGTTTATAAAGTTTATGTGCTTCATATGTGTATTGGAAGATTGTTTTATTTATATTGAAGGATTGCATTTTATATGTTTTATAGACATTGAAGGAATTGTGATTCATATATGTACATGTTATAGGTCCTATATACTATTCAAGAATGCATTAAAAACTGCATTTAGAAGATTGTGTTGTATAAATTTATACATGTAATGACTCCATTAAGGAAAAATTTCAATGAATTACAAGTTCTCATTCTTATTTTTTATAGAATCTAAGGGTTCCAACATATCAATGCTAACTTAAATTAAAGGTTTGGATGTGGAGGCATTAAAATATAGTTGCAATCTTATATATATAAATTATAAATTTATCTGGAGGACTATTATTGTGCAGTGCTTATATGTTATATGTGTAAAAGAATGGTTAAACAAAGAAGATATATAGATCTTATTATGAAGTTATATCTTTGAATTATAATATAGATAGATTCTAGAGGAAATACGATCTTGAAATTTATAAATTAATGGGTTTTACATTTATTTTAGAATTAACAAGTAGATCGATTATAGATATATGGCATACAAGGCGAAAGAAGGAATGCATGGAGTAGAGATTATGGGTAGGTGAATATATATATGCTTTGAAAATAAATTTCATTTCCTTGCACCTTATTCATATTGGAAAATATTGCAGTAGTATATATTTATAGGCATGTCACGAAATTGCATTTAGAATTATTGAAAGATTGGTGGTTAATTACAGTTATGTTTCCTATGACTAAGAAATGAAAAGGGATTGCATTGATATGTAAATATATGTGGAAAGGAAATTGCATTTCATATATAATATGAGCATTGAAAAATAAATAAATCTCGAAATAAAATCTAGTGGGAGGACACTCATAGGGTATAGAAAACTAGTGAATAAATGCATCATGTTAAGTAATGGAAAATTAATGACTTTTATCCCTCGAGAATGTGAACTTAGATTTTAAAAAATAGGATATCAATATGACCGACATGATGAACTGAACACAAGGACATTATTTTTACATCATAACAATATTGTTAACTAAAAATTGACAAACTACAAACTAGACATGACCATGATAAGGTAACAGGAGGAAATGTAACTTGACAAGTTTGTTGAAGGGGTCATGGGGTAAGAACATAATGAGTTCCTTGACCTGAACACGAGCATACTCACAAAAGGACTAGGAATTAAAATTTGATATGTTCGTCTAAGTCACTAAATTCTAAGACTTGGGATCATATCAAGTTGAGAAACAAATTTATTAAAATTTATGGGTTTGGAAGTAATCTTTTAGGAAGATGAATGACTTATTCATTGACTTTTTATGATTTCATCATCTCCCTCCATTTGGTAGTTCATGATTGCAACTTAACAATTTGTATTTTGTTGAATATTGTATGGTGTTTAACTTCTTTCCTTAGAGGAGAAGATAAGTGATTATAATTAATTAATTACTTGGATTTGGTTGTGCTAAAAGTTAATTAGGTACTATATTATGTAGCTATTGATGTGATATATCCTGTAGCTTAAATGGATATCACATATTTTTGTTGATGGTTATGAGGTATTGAAATCCAAATCAGTATTGACAATTATTGAAACTACTCATGGATTTACACTATGTGAAGTTACATTTGAATTCTTGAGAATGTGTTAGAACCATGTTGGATGAAATACAAAATCAATGATGGTAGAAATGCTAATGTTTGTGCACATGGTTATTCGATGAGATTAGAATCAAACAGAACAAGGACTTCATTAAGAAAAGTAAGAAGAACTGGCTTTTAGAACGTATAAGAGAAATTAACTTCGGGACGAAGTTTTTATAAGAGGGGTGTATGTAATGCCCGTCTTTGAGTGAGTTTGTTTGATAAAATTTGAGGAAACTTGTTGAAAGCTACCCAAAGTAATAATCTAAAATAAATGTTGTTACCTTGAACAAAACTAAAGATTGACTACCATATATGAATAAAATATGATTATTTCTCTAAGCATGTTATGGATTAACTTGCACCTATGAACGGATATGATGATTGTTGCTTTATCTTGAATGAATTAGAAATACCTTTCTTATGAATTAAATATATCAGTTATGGATGATTTTGAGTGAATAGAAACAATTGAAATCTAATATTTTATTATGAATTTTTGAACAATACGACTGATATATGCTCCAAGTGTGTGTGCAGTGGAAAGTAAGACAATTTACTGACTGACTCACAAAGGGATACAAAGGAGGTCGTAAAGGATAGGAGAAACACACATGGGGGTACAAGAACTGATTCTCGGCTCCCAATAGTAATCCATGCACTAGTGGAAAGCCTTTCCAGCTTTGCTCTGGTGGTGTGATGCTATACGGGTGAGACCATAATGACTTGGCCACGTACAAGGTTGTTGAGGGGCATGAAGTAAGGATAATATTACTCCTCAATGCCAGTAATCTCACATTGAATGTAGAGGATAGGTGCAAGGTAACGATTCCTACACCACTACATGAACTCCCCCACACAATAGAAAGAGGAAGTTATTTTTGGAAGGGCCCATAGATGTGGTACCTAGACATTCTTGGGAGAGTAAAATATGCAAATATCATTCTTTAGATATATAGTTATGGATTGATAGATTTGTGCATAAAATAATTTATTATAATTAAATAAATGGGGATATTGGATATGGAGCAAATTTGGACTGGGGAACATCATAGAGTTAAATTAACCTACACCCACTGATCTAGGGATTGAAATCCTTGCATAAGCGGACATCTAGGAGCAACTTGTGGGATACATGTGCACTCTCATGGGAGAACGGCACATGGATGGGTGAATAATAATAAATGGAAATTGCATAAAAAGGGTATTTTGCATGGAACAACATGTGTTGTAGGATATTATTCTATTCAAGAAGGGGGAAAGCAAGAGAAAGGGAGCTCTAAGCCCCCTAGTTCTATATGAATATCATAATGAAAACTAAGTTTTGGAATAACGATCTATGTGAGTTTGGCATGAAAGGTTTTGGTGAGGGGGAACTCATTTCAAAACTTTGCTCGTGTGTGTGCCCTACAACCCCTATTGCTTGGGGGTCTAAGAGGAAGAATATTACTCTCAGTTGTCACATCCCATCCCTCAGACCGGCGAAGAGGACGCGACGGACACCAAACTCAGCCAGGCAAACAGCCCCATGAAACATAAACAAACATCAATGCTAGAATTAAAGCTTACAAGCATACACAGATGTAGAATGAATCCACATTTAGCGGAAGAAACACACATACATTTCCAGGCTGAAACAGGTTCATCATAATTCATTATACAATAGATATAAATTGCAGAGACAAAACAACCAAGATTACTTATCTTTTGGATGGAGAACCCCGCAACCAGCTACGTCGCTGCAACGTTCCACCCAACCATAGGCTAGCGTGCTCATCAATCTCTCAGCAACGCTGCCACCCCCAAGTTGGGCATGATTCCTCCAAGGATAAGGGTCAATGCAGGCTTACACATAGCCGAGGGACACAATCAGCCAGACCAACAACACTGGGTTTATTAGGCCATCAACAACCGGTCAAGCTAGCACAGTTCGAAGACCAACCACTGCTTACACACAGCAAAACAATCCATTCATAGCCCTATGAAGAAGGCAAAGACAATCGGTGACAGTCCCAAATGAAAGGAGAGACACAACTGAAGCCTACAAGGCAACACAAAGTTGTTCTTGGCCCTAATGTGGCCAAAACAACTCAGCTGCAACCCAAAACCAGGGTACTCTAGCAGCCACAACACACAATGAACGATGGCCACAATCCACAATGAATGATGGCCACAATCCACAGTCTCAACAAAGGAGAAAACCCAGCCAACATACCTGGAAACTAACAGTCGTTCCACATCCAAGATCCCACAACACACACAATCCTCAATGTAAACACTGAAGGAATTACATAGACAGAAAAGTGGGGACAGAACAACTCACCATCTATGCATAAAGGAAAAGACGCAGCCCAGGCAGAGCATGGATGAATGCACATGCACAGTCCGACATGGAAACAAAAATCGGATTCTCAACAGTCCCCAAACATCATGGGGAAAACACAACAGCAACCCAAACGTGGGTGAAACCAACAGCAACCCTAAATGTGGGTGAAACCAACATCAAGTAGAAAACGTGGATTAAATCCACAGCTCTGACACATACCAGTGGAAATCGGGGCCTTAAGGCCGTTTCACCTACTCGCTGCATGCACAACCCGAGAAGATCCGCAACTGGTGCGTGAGGAGCACAGAGTAAGACTCCCAGCCCGCACGAGGATGAAAAACACATCTCTCTGTGCGCCCCTGTGTAAGAGTGAACAGGATGAATGGAGTAATGAACCGACCAGGGAAGAATGGAAAGAAGGGAGTCGAGGGAGAGTGGAGTGAAGGCAGTCATGGGTGGATTGGGTGTGTGGGAAAGGGACTGACAGTCCTGCCACTCCACTCCCAAAAGCAATAAATACCTCAACCACCAACCATAACTGCCCCAACAACCAAAACCAAGTCATTGAAGAGGTTGGTGAAATAAGAAAGGTGGCAACACATGGTTTTTCCCCCCGCAAACCAAGGTTTGAAATCCCCCACCCCTTATCCTTTAAAACCATGCCATTTTCATTCAACGTTGCACTGCCGTAGCTGGTTGTGGTTTTAGTTTTAATTGATGTGCATATTTACATGATGCCACATTATAATGTGCCAGATAGCATGACATACCATCGGCAAATACCCCTATTGCCGAAACATACATGACCAAATCGATGGTGGAGATTTTTCCTTGAGCTCCTCACCATGAGTAATTACATTTTATACATCTTGCTAACGGGGTCAAAATCGGGGGTGTGACATTCCCCTCCCCCTTGGAATAACACCATCCTCGGTGTTCCATTACATATATACAATACATATACCATTGCACATCAAAATTTCAAAATTGCAGATCCGTCCCATGTCCAATCATTTACTTTGAACGTTCAAGACCAAGCCCCTCAACTTCCATGGACTTTTCCTGTTGGTTCTCAGCTTCCAGCTGATCCCGAAGTCTAGGAACTCTGCGGCTATTGCCTTCATCATGTTCCCTCATTGGGCAGTCCCGGCGTAAATGATGTCCTCTACATCTCCAGCATTTCACTGGCTGCTTCATCTTTACCTGCTCAATTTCCTTTGAGTATTCATGACTGGACCATTTCCTATCGGCTCGCTTGGACAATTGTCTCATTGCTGATCCACCTTCCTTTTCTTTGTCGATTGCTCCCAGAAGGCTTTTCACCTCCCTTTGCAAACCAATAGAGTCTTGCAAAATCTGGTGGTTCATTTCACTCTGCCTCTTATGTATCTTGAGCATCTCCCCAAGATTCTCTTGGGTCTTGGCAATCACTTGAAGGAGACTTCCAGCTAAGTCCAACAACTTTTGATCTGCTGCCATATTCAATGTGCACCACCTAGTTTCACTTTTCTCACCTGTGAAATGCACCATTGA
>LPNX010113318.1:41668-73893 GCA_001517045.1 Pseudotsuga menziesii
TCACATGGTTTGTCTCAGCTGCTAGGACTCCCTCATCTCACTAGCACCTTTTTCATTACTGCTCATTCCGAGCTTTCCAGGACAGTCACATGTCCACATGCACCCCTAGGATTCTCTCCTGGTCCTCGCTCCCAGCAATACCTATATCCAAACATTGAATAAATTAACATGTTTAGTTTATTCTCATTAGTTTTATCTTTCTCTAGAGATAAACATCATAACCAATCATATACACATGTATTTTCATAAGCAAAATAATTCAATACTTATCTGTATTGTGCCTTTCCTCGTTCATCCACAGGATCCTGCTTCGCTTTGTAAGCCTTGGGATCGTGTATGGAATTAGATGTTAGGTCAGCATGCCGGCTGCTCCACAACATCAAATATTTAATGTCCATCCAGTACATTCTCATGTTGACTGGGCTTGGAACTTTATCATGACCATTTCCAGGTCTAGGATCTACTATGGATCCTCAGGCATATCACAGCACAACATACACTTATACCACCATACACTTATATCAACAATAACCCTTTCGATAGCCGCAACCCCTCACAACAACCATTTACCATTTTACCTTTTACCTTTTACCTTTAGCCTGTCAACACAAGAAACACAAGCAATGCAAGCAAACTCATTAGCATTATTGCTCAAAAACTGTAATCACATTTCTCATCATTCACTATCAAGTATTGAGAACTAGGAGTGCACCCACTCCTTAGGGTGTAATCAATATTGAAAACCCTTTCATGACTCAACATCGAAAAGTGTGCACCCATCCCCGGTGTGTGCCATGTAGGCCCTATGCATACTGAAGCAATCGGTCATAATGGATATTAAATCAAAATATGTTCTGGATATGGAATTTAATAATTAAACATGCATATTCTTAGAGAGGGTCACAGAACACTTATCCATTTGCCGTCGCAGTATGCCTTTGTTAAGGAGGAATGGAGGCTCCTTTCCTATGTTAACAGTCCCTCAGTTAGCCACCCCAATCTCCTTTTTATATTTCACATTCACACATGTCTTACCGACATAACCCATACCATCTCAGTCATGTTATTTACCAAACATGCAGTGCAGATGAGACATTTCAAAATGTCCAATGGCGTTTCACCCGAAACCCATTTCCAAGGGAAAACCTTCCCATGAAGTTTGGCTCTTGCAGGTCATCATACATGATCCTCCTGTAGTGTGTACCCTTGACACATTCATCAAATATCCAAACAGTCAATCATTACCTGATACTACAATCCAAATTGATTGTTCCATAACCAAGCAATGACATTAGAAATCAAATTCATTAGGAATTTGCAATTCTATCTACTACAGAAATTGACTTGTTCAATTGTGGGTTTCTTGTAAGCAGCACTACTATGCCCATTATCATTTTATGCTTACTATCATACATGATTACCCACTTACCATGCATCCCTCCTGACACAATCTTACACAAGCCAACAATGATTAGTGGTCGTTAGCACTTTCTTAAATCCGCAATCCATAATTCAAATTTAACAACCCATTATGCATATCAACTACTTTCACAACCATGAGACTCCTTCTCATGAATGGTAGATTCTGGCATTGGTCGGGGTCTTACCTCTCAAGGCCATGCTCGAAATAATCTACCTGAAACATGAATTTCAACCAACCAAACACAATCTTGTGCAAGCCAATAGTGACTAGTAGTGGTCAGCAATTTCTTAAATTTGAAATTCACAATTCAAATTTAACAAGCTCTTTCATAAATGGTAGATTCTGGCATTGGTTGGGGTCTTACCTCTCAAGTCCATGCTCGAAATAATCTACCTGAAGCATGAGTTTCAATCAACCAAACACTTGGTAAGTCTGGATGCATATAACCTTTTCATTGCTACAACCATTACTGAGGCATTTTCAGAATTTATAAAATTCGAATACTTCCAACGGTTATTCACATCAATATATACCAAACTCATTTACTTCATGCAATCATTATCATGATAACATTGCAAGGTATAGTTACAGCATTCATGCAATTTAAATGAAATGGTTAGATACTCCTTACTTCACAGGCGTATCATTCATACCACCTTTCTCTTCCACAGAGCATTTCTGGCAGTCAATTGATCATGATTATCCTGCATTCATAACAACCTTTGAAACAGTTCCAGAATTATCATTAATTCATCATTTCAGTCATTAGTTAGTCCGCATATCGCATGCACTCATCTCAATGCATTCGTGCAATACATCACATCATTTGCCCTATACTTACTTTCCTTGGGCTACTAAGCTCAATCAATATATACAGGCATGATATTTTTCCATATTTCAACATTCACATGGTATGAGGTCTCTTACCTATACCAATCCATGGAATTTTCCATAAGCAAACTCTTACCTGCATGGGTCTTACTTACACCCTTGCCGTGACCAATTTGGTTGGTCCTTGCAGGAGATTGCAGAATTTGCTCACCAACTTTTGCTATGGACTTGTTGCCTTATCCCTTTCTTCATAGGGTTGCTGGTCACAATTGTCAGCATCAGCAACACATTCAGCTGGTCCATGTCATCGTTGGTGTTTTCACCGATGCCAACATCAAAGCAATGATTATCATTAGTGGTTCATTATATATATATAATTTCTAATATTCTTACCAACATGCAATATCCTATGCATGCAATACATATCCTCATGCATTTCAAGCATAAACTTAGGAAATGTAGAAAAGTTCCCTTTCAAATCCTTAATCCTTGCATGGGATTCCTCTTCCACGCAACAGCTGGTTGATTTCATAGTCCCTGCTACCCCTCGGCATGCAATTGTCCAAATTTGTCCATTTGATAACAACTGTCATGATTAGCATTTTGTTGCTCTATGTTCAGATTCTGGCCACTTATCCTTGTTCCCTATAGGATAAGCTTTCCAAAGCCTATCCACATGCTTCATTCCAACCTCGGATGCGAAAACCACGCCACTTCTAAGAGTGAAGACTTTCACCAAATCTCAGGCAAAACACACAATTGTATTTTGGTCCAGAATGGTAACGTCAGCCACCAAAATGACTGTCTCAGGGGACAATGGGGGTCAAGGTAGCACCCTCATTTTTTTTTTTTTAACTATGATTTTCACTCAATCTGGCGCATAAAATCGCTTCCACTTTCTCCTTTTCACCCCTGTAATCTCACTGAGAAACAGTCAAAAATCCCACTGGAAAATAGTCAAATTCTGTTGGAAAAATCCCACTAAAAACAATTGAGAAATCCCCTTTGAAAAACTCAATTCTCTTTGTGCAGAATTGGATCTCAAACCACTAATCCTTCCGCAACGGCGACTCTCAAAAGGCTTTCAGCTTCCGCAATGGTGGCTCTCGGAAGGCTTTCCCCTTCCGTAACGGTGTCGGCAGCCTTTCTAGTCGGAAGCTGAAATGCTTTCGCTTCCACAACGGCGGACGCTCATTCACTTTCTTCTTCTAGCGATCAATATTTTTTTCATTATTTAGAAAAATTTCAAACTTTCTTTTACCGTGTCGGCTGTCGGCGGTCTTTCTACATCAGAATACAAATTACTTTGGCTTCCGCAATGGCGGAACATGAAACGTTTTTACCTCCGATGAGTCAACTCACTTTTTTCCTTAGAAAATTTTTCAACTTTCTTTCTTTACGTCGGAGGCCTTACCCATCGGCCGGGAATTTGTTTCTCCGTCCGCAACAGCGGATGCCAAATCATTCCTCCATCTGCAACAACGGCACATGGAACCTTATCTTCATCCAAAGGCGGTCTTTCTTCGTCGGACGACTTACCGCTTCCGGCGGCGGTCTTTCTTCGTCGGACGACTTACTGCTTTTCTCTTCCACAACGGTGGTAATCATTCCCCTTTTTCCGTCGACGATTTCATACTTAGAAATTTTTTTATCATAGTTTTCTTGCGGTGCCGGCAGTTCTTCCACATTGGAATCCAAATGAATTTTGCTCCCACAATGGTGGCTCACCAAGACAAACTTCTTCCGATCAGCTACGGACACTTAGAAAATTTCCACGATTTTCTTCTACACTGCCGATAATCGGATGACTTTTCCATCGGGTGTTGAATCGTTTCTCCATCTGCAACGGCGAAAATCTTTTCTCATTGGAAGACTTGTTCCTTCGGCTTCCGCAATGGCGGAACACCAACCTGAACTTCTTCCAATTTGCAGCTCTTCCGCTACGGTGGACGGGAGATTTCCAACTCTTCCGCAACATCGGAAATCCTTTCACATCGGAAGCCAAAATGACTTTGGCTTCTACAACGGTGGACTAGAAACCAATTTCTATTCCGCAACGATGGAAGTTAACTTTGCCAACTCTTCCACAACGGTGGAAGTTCACTTCACTAATTCTTCCGCCACAGCGGAAGTCAATTCCGCAAGTCTTTCGATGGTTCAACACTTAAACCAAATTTTTCAAATTTTCCCTTCGTTAGCAATCAGATAACTACCGCGTCGGTGATCTAACCCTTTTGATAGCCGCAACGGCGGTGGCTCATTAGACGCTAAATCCTTCCGCCATATCGATAGTCTGAACCACTAAGTGTTCCGACTGTCAACACTTAGGCGATGTTTTTGAAGTTTCCAATCTGATTTCTGCTGGGCAGGAATAAGTTCTGCGTCTGTCACTGCACCTTCTTGGCCCATAGAGGCCCATTGTTGCAACCTTGGGCTCCGATACCATACTGTCACGTCCCCATCCCTCATACCGGCGAAGAGGACGTGACGAACACCAAACTCAGCCGGGAAAACAACCCCATGAAACATAAACAAACATCAATGCTGGAATTAAAGCTTACAAGCATACATAGATGTAGAATGAATCCACATTTAGCGGAAGCAACACACATACATTTCCATCCTGAAACAGGTTCATCATAATTCATTATACAATAGATATAAATTGCAGAGACAAAACAGCCAAGATTACTTATCTTTTGGATGGAGAACCCCGCAACCAGCTACATCGCTACAACATTCCACCCAACCATAGGCTAGCGTGCTCATCAATCTCTCAACAATGCTCCCACCCCCAAGCTCAGCATGATTCCTCCCAGGATAAGGGTCAACGCAGGCTTACACATAGCTGAGGGACACAATCAGCCAGACCAACACCGCTGGGTTTATCAGGCCATCAACAACCGGTCAAGCCAACACAGTCCGAAGACCAACCACTGCTTACACGCAGCAAAACAATCCATTCACAGCCCTGTGAAGAAGGCAAAGACAACCGGTGACAGTCCCAAACAAAAGGTGAGACACAGCTCAAGCCTACAAGGCAACATAGATTTGTTCTTGGCCCTAATGTGGCCAAAACAACTCAGCTGCAACCCAAAACCAAGGTACTCCAGCAGCCACAACGCACAATGAACGATGGCCACAATCCATAATGAATGATGGCCACAATCCACAGTCTCAACAAAGGAGCCATTCCACATCCATTCCACATCCAAGAGCCCACAGCACACACAATCCTCAATGTAAACACTGAAGGACTTACATAAACAAAAAAGTGGGGACAGAACAACTCACAGTCTGTGCATAAAGGAAAAGACGCAGCCCAGGTAGAGCATGGATGAACGCACATGCACAGTCCGACATGGAAATAGAAATCGGATTCTCAACAGTCCCCAAACATCATGGGGAAAACACAACAGCAACCCAAACATTGGTGAAACCAACAACAACCCAAAACATGGGTGAAACCAATAGCAAGCAGAAAACGTGGATTAAATCCACGGCTCTAACACATACCAGTGGAAATCAGGCCCTTGAGGCCGTTTCACCTGCTCGCTGCATGCACAACCCGAGAAGATCCGCAACTGGTGCATGAGGAGCACAGAGTAAGACTCCCATCCCGTGCGAGGATGAACAACATGTCTCTCTGCGCGCCCCTGCATAAGAGTGAACAGGATAAATGGAGTAACGAACCAAATAGGGAAGAATGGCAATGAGGGAGTCGAGGGAGAGTGGAGTGAAGGAAGTCATGGGTGGAGTGGGTGTGTGAGCAAGGGACTGATAGTCCTGCCACCCCACTCCCAAAAGTAATAACTGCCTCAACCACCAGCCATAACTGCCCCAACAACCAAAACCAAGTCATTGAAGAGGTTGGTGAAACAAGAAAGGTGGCAAAACAAACAAGGTGGTAACACATGGGTTTTCCCCCCATAAACCAAGGTTTGACATCCCCCACCCCTTATCCTTTGGAACCATGCCCTTTTCATTCAACGTTGCACTGTCGTAGCTGGTTGTGGTTTTAGTTTTAATTGATGTGTGTATTTACATGATGCCACATTATAATGTGCCGGATAGCACGACATACCATCGGCAACTACCCCTATTGCCGAAACATACACGACCAAATCGATGGTGGAGCTTTTGCCTTGAGCTCCTCACCATGAGTAATTACATTTTATACATCATGCAAATGGGGTCAAAATCGGGGGTGTGACATCAGTATGGTAGGGAGGTCAACCGAGGGGTCAGCCGGTATCTTTGGCAGGATCATTGGATGGGATTGGAGCAACAACGATTGCACCAATATTCACCAACAACTGGACAATCAGCGCAATTACGTTCTTCCATATTTAATTGTTTTATGTTTGTGGATTGTGTTTCTTTTTTAAGAAATTAATGTTGTACACTTTGTTATATGTAATGTAAGACTGAAAATAAAATTTGAATGATAAATAGTTATAGTTAGGGCCCTAGGAAGGTCACTACATATGGTATCAGAGGGAGGTTGAACCTAGAGAGGACCAAGTATTTCAATACAGCAATTTCTTTTTTTTTACAATTGAATCAAGCATTCTTGATCTCTCGAATTCAATTTCTCAATGGATCTCACTTACTATCAAATCGATTAAATTGAGAAATGAATCCTCTTTCGAATTGATTGGTAAATTCATTGTGCTAATTTATTTTATGTGTGCATAACGATTTGTTCAAAAGTAAAGAAAAGAAAAAATTAGTATCTTCTCTTTCCGATTGATATCGATGAAATGTGTTATCAGAATTTAGTATTCGTGAGAGGTCTACTTTTGCACCGGATAGTAACCATCCACATAGGATACTAATTGATTTTTGCACCATATCCACAATGGGGATTGGTGCCATTGGTATAAGAAGTGAAAGCATATTGAATGTAATGAAAAGAAATACTGGACATTTCCACTCCTATGATCGAAATAAAATATTCGCTAATGTGTTTTAATGGGATTAAGATCTAGGTGGATAGGTCAGGGAAGATGTTAACATATAATGAGATTGAGGGATTCTCTTATGAAAAGTATTTCAATAGGTTTTGGAATGATTTTTTTAGGTGGCGTGGATTTACCGAGAAATCATCCAGAAAGCTAGCCTATGATCATCTCCATGATTATCTACCATGTACAACGCTTTTCAACTTCATTCACTTAAGTTTCCCCTATTCCCTCGATAGAATTTTCTTAGTTCTGGTTGAATATTCTTTTCCCTAATTCGTAGGTGGGTATGAGTTGTTGCCTCTCTTTTAAGCTACATCAACCTGATTTAACTAGATTCCATGCTTGCATAGTAATGTTCACACCTAGTGGAGCGAATATAGGGTGACTGATATAGAATTGGCCATGATTGTCGAGTGTGCCATCTTTAAAGATGTGAAGGTAAATTGGAATTGTCATATATGGTTTCTTTTAACTGGTATGCCATCTCTAATGTTAGTAAATCATGAGGTGCACCCTTAGAATAATGTTTCCATACTTCATAGCTCTTCAAATACCTAGCACCTCTTGTTACCAACTTTTTTGTACCATAGTTGGGTTACCTGAGGAGGTACCGGTTGACAGACTTGTTCAAATTCTGATTCCAGTGTATCAGTTGGTTCGTCTGCTTGTGTAGCCAATATTGGCTACCCACTTTTTTATTTGAATAATTTTAACCATGGCCCCACAGGGTTTGTAATAAAATATGCTAGTAGCGTATTTTTTAGTGGTTCGGTCTCCTAAGACGTAGAGTCTCAAATAAGGCATTCCAGGGAGTTTTTTGCCCCTGACAATTATGCTTTGCCTTTAGCCGAGTATAATTGACGAGGTTTTCTCCCGCTTCCTCCAAAGCTGGAATGCCCAATGTTGAATTATGGGCCTTGCGGGGTTATTAGAGCCGAAGTGAGTGTTATAAACATACCAGGCATTATTTATATAGATCATGGTAATGTCCTAAGTCATCTGGACAAATAAAAAAATTTCGAAAAAATCTTTTTTGAACAGGGAAAAAATATTTTTTTTAATTTTTTAATTTTTAATTACTTTTCCTAAGTTTTTTGGGTTAATTTTTCCATAAATTAAATGGAAAAAACCCGTTCATGGTAAATATGTCATTCGGACTCCGAATTCAGTGATTCAAGGCTCTAACCTTAAGCCAAAATTCATTCTTGACCAGCCAGCCAGTTAGAGCCAGCTTTCAGATCAACAATCAGACACATAATGCCTTTTTTTCTCAAAAAAGTCAGTTTTGAGGATAAAAATGATGTTTTATTAAAAAATTATTATTTTGGACAAAATTAAAACTCTCCAAATTTATCCAAATTCAGTGAAATAAAAGGCTAAATGACATCTCATGGAGCACTTATGATGATTGGAGTTATCACAAATCAGCTTCAGTCATCATTAAGAGAGCAATTAATTTATTATCAGTTAGCAAACATGTCATCTCCAGCTAAAGATGAGATGGAGAGCTCTCATTGCTCTGATGATTTGATCGAGGTGAAGACTAAAGCTTACACCATCAGTAGGCTTCCCAGACCTAACAAAGTAGGTTTCTAGACCTAGTAGGCAGCTTTCCCATGCAACAGGGTGCCTCCTTTAGCAGCTCACGCCCCTCTCTCTCCTAAGGGCACCTTCCTGTTGAGCCTAGGAATTGACCCTTTTTTACCATCTTCAATCACCTTTTCTTCCCCTGTCTTACATCATTTAGCATGCTAATTAGACCTGTTGTCCTTACTTTCATCCCCAAACTACCAAGGTATGACTGATCATTGCTTTATCTTATTAATGCTTATGATTGTGATAATTAAAGCTGTGTATCTCTCAAATGTGCTAACATGTTATGATTTATGAAGGCAGTTTGAGATAAGTGGACTGCAGGTGGATGAGGGCTGAACAAATATCAAAGAAAGGGATATTCACTGCTTAAAAGGACCCTTAGCCCCCAATCATCAATGAAGGCACGTGGTTTTAATATAATATCCTAGACCGAGCTGTGACAGTGCAGCTGTAACAGAACGCGCTACATTGCTGCTTGAATATAATCGTGATCTGAAGAGATTGCTACTCCTGGGAAGTCAACAGCCTTCCCGCATTTTCCATGTCATTATCATACCACGTTTTGTAACAGCCAGTATATTTAGAGCGCCTGAAGATCAAAGATCTTCATGGCTGCCCTTTAATAGGATCGAAGGCTATGATTTGGATGTATAAATAGGAGGAGCTGTTTCGACCCAGGGAGTTGGCATATAGATAATTCATTTATTGTATTAACAGCAGAAGCAACCTGTAATCATTCTTTCTTTTAATACAAGGAGTTTCCACTGATTTAAGGGAGCTGTACGTTGTTCATCCAGCGTCTCTGTGTGATGGTTGGGCCTGCCTTCCGTAGAGATTGCTGAGTTAAAGTAGGATTTCTGAATTCATGGTTGTGTAATGCTTTGTTGATCATATTTCCTTTGTACGCAGCAGTAGTAGTGTGGATTTACAGTATAATTGGGATCCCATTTTCTTAAAGATTGGTAATTGGCATAGAGTGACAGTCGATTGAATAGATAAATTCCTTTATGCAAATTGAGTGCTAGTTGTACGCAGCTCGGTTCATCCTGTAGTTTCAGTTGTTATCCTACGAATCCTTGCAATTTATCTTTCCTGTTATGATTGTTGATTTTCATTCTTGCAAGTCAATTCCTTCGAATAGCTGAACTTAATCCTTTGCAATTGAATTTCTAGATTAATATTTAATTTATGTTTATGACTTTCAAGAGTAATTAGATTGAATGGGTAGTTTAATTGTTCTGCGTTGTGAATAGGATTTCCTTTTTATCTGCAATTGCTGTTTGCATCTTAGATCATTTTTCTGAATTACAGGTAATTGAATTTGTAGTATTTAGAACATGAATAGGATTGCACAGATTCTTGGGATGAACATAGTTGTTAGAGTTCAATTACATTGATTTGGTGTTTAACGCATATACTGTGCATTTATCCTTTGAAATAAAAGACTTTCTCGGGTTGACAATAAATCTCGTATGCTCTGTGTGTGTTGATAATAATCTATCTGCATATAGCGTGCTCGACATTTTGGCGCCGTTGCCGGGGAAGGATAAAAATTAAACACTATCATTAGTTGCATCTAAAAATTGTTTCTAGTCAGTCTCTCTATTCTTTTTCCTGAAATGATTTGGGTTGCATGAATACGAGGAGGGTAAAACGTGATCACCTCCCAACTCCCAAAATCCCACAAGATACTAACAATGTAGGTGGCTTGGGTCGCGGTCGAGGAACACCATTGGGAAGAAGGACATTCATCGACGATCTTGTTGACAGAACTGATTCATCTACCAGGGCTTGCCAGCAAGAAAATCCTATCAGAAGGAACCCTGCCGATCCTGGGGCTTTAGCGTCGGGATCCACGGTGGAGAATACACGAGCAGCTGCGACTTCCTCGAACATCCCTGTAGAAGAAGACAGAGCTGTTACAACCGGAACAGCTAGTAGAGGTCCGACCTACCACATAAACGGGAAGGTTGTAACTAAAGAAGAGTGGGATCAGTACCACCAGAAGTTTGAGGATCAGTGGAAAAACAAGGGAAAGAACGAGTAACAGAAGAAGGATGAAGAGAAAAAAGAGGAAAAGAACGTGGGAACGAATGAAAAGGAGAAAACAGAGGAGAAGAAAATAGAAGAGGAGATGAGTAACAGACACGACATTGACGAGGAAGAGGCAATGGGAGAAAACTATCATCATGACAATCACTCCCTGCCTGAAGGAACGATGGCTACACTGCAATTCCCAATTCAGTAGCCAGCAGGGGCAACCCCTATGAAGAATATCTCACCATCGGTGCTACCTCGCTTCCATGGAAAGGCGGCAGAAGATCCAGACGAATTCCTTTTTGAATTTGATATTCTTTGCCGCAGCTATGATTATTTCACCGATGCTTAGAAGCTAAAACTTTTCCCTGCCACCCTGAAGGACAACGCCTTACGATGGTTCATGAGCCTTGGGGGAGGAACTATTTCTAATTGGGGTAAAATGAAATAGGTGTTCCTGGAGAAGTATCAGGAATATTGTAACACCAAGGATAAAAGGGAAGAATTATTCAAAATGGCGCAGAAGGAGGATGAAAGTTTGGAGGATTTTGTAGAAAGGATGTTGTACAATGTGCAGAGAGCAGGGCAGACAAACATGGGGCTGGATGTACTCAAGATAATCTTGCTTCGTGGAATCAGGGATGATTGTTTAGACATGTTAAATCTTCTAGGAAAAGGAGACATCTCTAAAGAACCTTTTGGAAAGATTGTGGAATTATGTAAGAGATACTACAGGGGCTCTTCCAGGAATAATAAACGGGACAAACGGGACAAGTTAGAACAAGATGTCTTCGACAGAAATCAGAAGTCATCCAATGGAGGAGCTACCTGTGCAGAGATAGGCAATCTCCTTGAAAAATTTTAAAACAGAAATGATGAGCTCCATCTCCTCAGAGATTGATGTCCTGAAGGCAAAGCAAAAACAGGCAGTAGAGGATCTCACACTAGGTGTGTTCTGCCCTCGATGTAGAAAGAATCATCCGCTGAAAGAATGACCGCTTGATAAAGCAGAAGTATGTCAGCTGTGTGAGCTGAACCACGATGTGAAAGAATGTCCCTCGCTTCCCGAAGTGAAGGCTATTCTGCAGGCATCAGCTCCAGAAGTGGAATCGACCTATTTCATTGCACAGAAGAAACCTTGGCAGCTTCGAAACCAAGGTATGCCTCTAGACTCGTTTCCGTTTTCGAATAATATGGGTAATTGGAATAATAACATGCAAAATGTGAATACAAAGTTCCCTTCAAATTATGCTCAGTGGAATTCCTCCCAACCCACAATGCAAAATTTTAACGCGTGGAGTCCTTGGACACAGCTACCACACCAACCTATGTCGTGGTCTCCTGGATGGAGGAATTTTCATCCTAGGAACCAGTTTCCTCAACCACCTCCACCTCAACAGTCATCATATTCTCCTCAATATCCTCAATTTCCTCAATATCCCCAATATCCACCTCAGCAGTTGCAGCTGCAGAATAATTCTGTTCCTAATATACGAATACGACCTCAGCTGCCTACCCAACCTAATCCTAACCCGAATAATAAGACAGTACATCAATTGGAGACTGTCAACATGCCATCCTACTCTCTTTCCCCTGTACCTTGTAATGATATTCGTTTACGATCTGGGAAAATATTAGAACCAATAATTACAGAAGATACTCCACCTTCTGTGCATAAGGAAGAAAGGAATTCACAGCATCCATCCGACACAGTTCCTATTATTGAAGATGATGAGCAACCCTTAGATGGGACGGCTGAAACATCAAACGATAAACCTGACAATACGCAGCCTACCCAACTGATAAGGCAACCACCATATCTCGAGAGACTAATGCTACCAAGAATGGGGGGGCAACCTCAGTTTAACCTCCTAGGAGAGTTAAGGAACCTTTATGTCAAAATCCCCCTTCTTCAAGCTCTTCAAGATATGCCTATTTACGCTAGAACAGTTCAGGACTTGTGCACTAAGAAACTATGAAGGAAACCTAAGGATCCTCCCACTGTTCATGTCATAAGGAATTTATTTGCCCTGATAACAGGGAAAACCCCTGTGACTAAATATGACGACCCTGGCAATCCCACTGTTACTGTACAGATAGGACAGACACAGATACCCAACATGCTAGTGGATCTAGGATCAGCGATCAATGTTATAACAATGGAGACTGTAAAGAAGCTTGGGCTCACTAATATTAGACCGACCCCTGCTATTTTAGAATTGGCGAACAGATCCACCATCAGACCCGAAGGGATTTTGGACGACCTTGTCATCTCAGTAGATTCATGGGAGTACCCTGCTGACTTTTTGGTATTACAACCAAAATCACAGCTTGGGGGAAACCCATTGATCCTGGGGAGGCCTTGGTTGGCCACAGCTGATGCTTGCATCAGCTGTCGATCGGGGTCCATGACTATATCTGATGATACGAATACTAAAAACATCACCCTTTATCCTCCATCTCGGCCAAGTCTAGAGGCTGAAACTTCCCTTTGGATAGAGCAGGAGGAGGAGGACGATGTTCAGCCACTATTAACTATAGGGAGGGACTTAAATTTTAAAAATGAAACAGAAGATGATACTATTAGTAATTTCATTAGTGAACCCACTTCAGTGAATAGAGAAGTCTATCAAATTCTGAACACTACCCTGGGCAAGGAAGAACAATAAAATCTTACGGAAGAAGCCTTAGTTGGTGACACAAACATAATCCCAGTTTTGAAAAATTCAGAAAGTATTCCTATTGAGATAGAGCCTAGATGAACTTTGAATATTAATCCTAGTCTCTCCTTAGAGGAACAGAAATGCCTGGTCAGCCTCTTGCAAGAACACAAGGGGGCGTTTGCCTGGGAGTATATAGATATGAGGGGTATTCCCTCTAATCTGTGCACCCATCATATTTATATCAAAAGTGACTCACGGCCTATGTGTCAACCCCAAGACGCATGAACCCCAACCTGAGGGATATAGTGAAGGAAGAGATCCAGAAACTGTTGGAAGCAGGATTTATATATCCTATTTCAGATAGTGAGTGGGTTTCTCCACTCGTAATTGTGCCCAAGAAAAATGGCAAATGGAGGGTTTGTGTTGATTATAGGGAACTAAACAAAGCCACTCAATAGGATCATTTTACTTTACCCTTCATTGACCAAGTACTTGATACCCTATCAGGGAAGAATTTCTTCTCCTTCCTAGATGGCTTCAGTGGGTACAACCAAATTCAGATTGCTCCTGAGGATCAGGATAAAACCACCTTCACTTGTCCCTGGGGAACGTTTGCCTACAGAGTGCTCCCCTTTGGTTTATGTAACGCACCAGCAATGTTTCAAAGAGCTGTAATTGGCATATTATCTGAATTAGTCAATGATAGTATGGAAATATTCATGGATGATTTTACTCCCTATGGCAGGGATTTTGAGGAAGCACTGGAAAATTTAAAGAAGGTTTTAATTCGATGTGAACAGACTCAGCTCTCATTAAGCACTGAAAAGTGCCATATGATGATGAGTGAGGGGATGGTATTAGGGCATTTTATCTCTGCCAATGGCATTCAGGTAGACCCTGCAAAAATCAAGGTGATAAAGAATATACCTACCCCTTCAACTCAGAAAGAGGTGCAAAGTTTTCTCGGACATGCTGGATATTATCGAAGGTTTATAGAAAATTTCTCCAAACTGGCTTATCCTTTGTTCTCTCTGTTAATTAAGGATGCACAGTTTGTGTGGAATACAGCATGCCAGACAGCATTTGATGAGCTTAAAGAGAAGCTATCCGTAGCTCCCATCTTACGGGGACCTAACTGGACCCTGCCCTTCCATATTTCTTCAGATGCCTCTGACACTGCCATTGGGGCAGTATTAGGACAGCAGGATGGTCAAGTACCTTATGCCATCTACTATGTTAGTAAAAACCTGGCCCCTGCTGAACTTAATTATAGTGTTACTGAAAAAGAATTCCTAGCTATTGTTTACTCTATCAATAAATTTGGACATTATATCACTGGGTATCCTACGTTTGTGCACACTGACCACTCTGCCATTAAATATTTAATGAATAAACCTGTTACCAATGCCACAGTGACCAGATGGCTTTTGTTATTGTAGGAATTTGATATCACCATTATAGATAAACTTGGAAAAGAAAATGTCGTTGCTGATTTTTTATCCCGTCTTACTAACAGTGATGATAGTTTGCCTGTTGAGGACTCTTTTCCAGATGAACATCTATTCACACTGTCAGCTCACTCTCCCTAGTATGCAGACGTCACTAATTATTTGGTTGCAAGGAAGCTCCCACCACATATGTCTAAATGAGAAAAAAGAAAAATCATTCAGCAGAGTGCCAGGTATTGTTGGCTAAATGGTCATCTCTTTTACACAGGACCAGATCTTGAGATTAGGATATGTGTAAGAGAAGACGAGATCTTTCCCATACTGAAGGCCTGTCAGGATGAGCCTTGTGGGGGGCACTTTGCAGACAAAAGAACAGGGCATAAAGCACTGCGGATGGGATACTATTGGCCGACTCTGTTCAGGGACACTAAAAGGTATGTTCAATCCTGTGACAGCTGCCAAAGGATGGGCTAGCCTAATAAAATAGATCAGATGCCTCTACAACCTCAAGTAGTAGTTGAACCTTTTGATAGATGGGCACTGGATTTTGTTGGCCCTATCAGTCCTCCTTCCAGACAGAAAGTTTATATTCTGGTTTGTACTGATTATATGACTAAATGGGTGGAGGCTGTAGCTTTGGCTAAGGCTAACGACCAGGTGGTGATGGATTTTATGTACAGTGAAATTTTTACCCGCTTTGGGGTACCAAAGGAAGTGGTTATCGATGGGGGACCGCAATTTATGTCACGCCAATTCGAATCCTTGCTCCAGAAGTATCATGTGCAGCATAGGGTGGCTTCACCTTACCACCCCCAAGCCAATGGTCAGGTGGAGAGTACCAATAAAGTTATCAAAGCCATCCTAACCAAAATAGTTAAGAGTCATCGAAAGGATTGGGCTGACAGGATTCCGGAAGCACTGTGGGAATATCGCACGACTTGGCGCAGAACTACAGGTTTTTCTCCATACGATTTAGTGTATGGAAAGAGTGCCATCTTTCCAATTGAGTTCGAGATTAAAACCCTGAAGACAGCCACCGAAATGAATCTGGATGTAACAGAAGCCCAGAGGAGATGATTCAATCAATTAATTGAATTGGATGAGAAGCGGTTAGCTGCAGTGGACCAGACTTTGTTGCTTTAGCAACAGAGATCCAATTGGCATGACCGATTTATTAAAAAGAAAGTCTTCAGCGAGGGAGACTGGGCGTTACTCTATGACTCCAGATTCGAAAGGGATTTTAAAGGTAAATTACGTACAAGGTGGCTCGGTCCATACTTGGTTGACAGGGTCTTTGACAACGACACTGTCCGTCTGGTGACCATTGATGATAACCGCATACCATTACTTGCTAATGGCCACAGACTGCGACTGTATCGTAAGCCTATTTCGAAAGACGCATTCATTTTGCAAATTGCCGCCGATCCAGAGTATCAGCTGACACCAGGGCAGGAACTTCTCTCTGCCTCTGCCGACCCTTGAACTGTAAATCGCGCTTTGAATCATTGTACATAAATAATTTTTCTTCCTACTGTAGCATATAATTATTTGTTTTCCTTTTGCATTTGATCTTTTCGTTTGTTGTTGTTTTTCAAAAATTTTCAGGGTAGTGCCAGGCGAATGACCAGATTGGGCCTGTCGAACGGGAGTCATCTTCCTCTGCTTCTTTGCGCTGCATTTCCCCTTTTCCTCAAAATAAATTTGTCGGTGGCTGCAACATATTTCCCGGCAGCTGCAACATATTTCCTGTCGGCTGCGACATCTTTCTCCGGCGATTGTGAATTTATTCTCCGGCAGCCGTGACCTTTTCCCAATGACCAGAAAATCCTTTTTCCCGGCAGCCGTAACCCATTTCCTGGGGGCTGCAACATATTTCCCGGTGGCTGCAACATATTTTCCAGTAGCCGTGACCTTTTCTCGATGACCAGAAAATCCTTTTTCCCGGCAGCTGTAACCCATTTCCCGGCGGCTGCAACATATTTCCCGGCGGCTGCAACATATTTTCCGGCAGCCGTGACCTTTTCCCGATGACCAGAAAATCCTTTTTCTCGGCAGCCGTAACCCATTTCCCGGTGGCTACAACATATTTTTCGGCGGCTACAACATATTTGCCGGCGGCTGCAACATAGTTGCCGACGGCTGCACCATATTTGCCAACGGCTGTGAACCATTGTCGGCGGCTGCAACATCTTCTCGTCGGCTGCAATATCATTCTTGGCAACTGCAATTCCGCTCTATTTGGTGGCCATTTTTCAGCATTAAACACCGTTTTATTACAACCTGCGGTGGTAACTCCTGTGTTAACGAAAGAAATTGCTTCCACTACCAGATATGGCTCTGATTTATTCCACTCGTGCCGGCCAACTCGGCACAATTCCGACCCCAGCGACGTGATGGTTTCTATTTCACTCATGGAAGGCATTATGGTGTCATCCATGTCATTATGATCAAATTAATAACTACGCACGAGCTCGGCTTTGCAGCGTCAGCATTCGCACGTTCCACCATTCTCCGCAGGCTATCCGACGCACCATCTCATGAGGTATGGCTTTGATTTTCACATGATTAAGTATTGATATGATTAACGATCTTAGTCATACCTTCATATGTACCACCATTATGGCTTAATTAACCTTTCCCTTGTGTGACGTAAAAAGCTAATAACCGCCACCTTCCCCAATTTGGCATAAAAATTTCGAACCTCCCTCCGTGCTGAACTTTCCAAATTTGCCATTTTTCTCAACATCTCCGCTCAGCGACTCATGCATCCTCTGCACTGCAACCTCCATTCTCGGACTCTGTAACTCTACAGCCAGGATTATGGGAATCCCAGCTCACCACGAACCTTTGGATACACAGGAGCTTAGGAACAATCCCGCAGTTCTAGCCATCTTTCAAGCCGCCGGCTGGCTCGAGTTCTTTGAGCGACTGGATGGCTTTAACCGGGAAGCAGCCCTGCAATTTTCCTTAAACCTCACAGATACTCACTCTGAGGTGTGGGGGCTGCACATGGAAGTCTCTGAAGCCATTATATCCAAGGTTACTGCTATCCCGCAGGTGGGAAAGGCATGGTTTCGACGACGAGTTCCCACAACGAGCGCACGGGAAGCATTTTTACGAGAGGGGGAGCAAGTTCAGCCATCTAGAAGAGGGATTGCACTATCTTCATTGCCGCGGCCATGGGATCAGGTTGTTGTCTTCCTCAAAAAGTACACCACTTATGAAGGTAGGTACCAAACTGTTTATAATTCTAACCTGCCTTTACTTTCTCATCTCCGCCATGGCATTTTATTGAACATTTCATACTATTTGCTCCATGACTTGCGTCATATGGCAGCGTTTGTCCAAGCCGCTAAGCACCCATTTTCCTCCCTGACCCACCATGGTCTCATCAAATTAATAATTTCAATAACCCTTGCTCAGCATAATATAACTTGGGAACAATTCACAGTCCGAGCTCAAGAACCAGCTCTCTTGTTGGGTGTCCAGATAGAACAGGAACATGTTCAACCACAACAGGAGGACCATAGTTCCTCCAATATAGTTGGGGGGGGGGGATGAAACTATATCAGAAGAAGCGCAACCAGAGGCATAGGCAGAGCAATTGGAGGAGAGTATACATAAAAACCTTGTGGAGAACATAAACAATAGGACAGCTCTGCCAGCAGAAGGTGAAACTGGAGCAGCACTAAGTGCTGTGACAGTTGAACCTAAAGATGATAGAGCTGGGGCAATTAAAGAAAATATCGAGCCAGTAACTATTGAATCCTCATCTAAATGGGAAGGAGGAACCTTATTTGTGGAAGAACAACCTAAGGAGCAAGAAAATATTCCTTCGACCTCGGCTGTGAAACTCGACATCCCAGCTCCAAAAAAGAAAACACCACAGAGGAGAAAGAAAAGATCAATTTATGAACTTAACATAACTTCACCCATCAGAAGGAAAAGAACTAAAATATCTGCAATAGCAGAGGCAGCCAGAAAAAGATGGGCAACCCTAGAAGCACAGGTTGAGTTCCCAATCCTTGCACCGAGGCCAAAGGATGCTCCACAAAGGCCAGTTGAGGAAGAACCTAGCATTGAATGACTTTTAGAATAAAACACATTATTAAAGGAGGAATTCCAAGTACTTCGAAGGGAAGTGGATACATGGAAGGAAACCTGCAGAAAACAAGGTGAGAGGAAAATGTATACATTGGTGGAGGCTGCAGACCAGTTGGAGGGATCGAACTCTACCAAGCTTGGCAAGGAAGATGAGTGTGTGATATTCCCTACCTGTGGGGAAATATTCAAAGAGACAGGCCACAATATTATAATGCGGACCTGCATAGTACCACAGTCAGCACCCACAACAGAGGAAAATGCAGAAAAAGAAGATGCTACCACACAAGAACCAGCATCTTTAAACATCCTTGTTGAAGTTGCCACTAATTCTGTGGTGGAGAAGAAAAAGGATGAAATCATGCATGATGTCGGGGACAAAGATTGCACTATAACCCCAGAATGCTCCTAGGACATAGAGATTGTAGAAGCTGAGCCACAAGGGCAGGGCATTGATAAACTTGAACAGGGGGCTGCAACACAAGAACCAACAAACATGAATATACTTGTTCAGTCAGCTGAACAAGTGGGAGAAGAACCTGGGATGGAGGACACTATGGAACTAAATGAAGAGCTTTGCACTGTAACCCCAGAATGTTTCCATGATGCAGAGCTCATAGAAGAAGAATTGCAACAGCAGGAGGATGAAGAGGTAAGCAAGGATGTTGTTACACAAGAACCAACATCCTTGGGAGTTGCAGCAGGGATTCCTGAAATTCAATTAGAAGATAACCCCGGGATGGATATCATACTCGATACACAGTGGAGCGAGGATGAACAAGCCTCAGGTGAAACTGAGATCCTTGAAGAAGAGCTGTACGAAGGGGAAGATATTCAATCTTAGAGGCAGGAGAACAAAGAAGACACTGTTACACAAGAACCAGTGTCTCTAAGAGCAATGAATGCATCTGCTGAAGAGAACCCATGGGATGTTGCTGTTACACAAAAACCAGCAACACAAGAATTGAATTCAGAAATGCAGGTTGACGAGGAGGAAGACACTGTCACACAAGAACCAATGTCTAAAAAATCCATGGATGCAGCTGTTGATGTTGTTGTTACACAAGAACCAGCAACACAAGAAATACAGGTTGACGAGGAGGAAGACACTGTCACACAAGAACCAGTGTCTCAAAAATCCATGGATGCAGCTGTTGATGTTGCTGTTACACAAGAACCAGCAACACAAGAAATGCAGGTTGACCAGGAGGAAGACACTGTCACACAAGAACCAGTGTCTCTGAAGGAAATGAATGCAGCTGCTGAGGAGAATCCAGGGGATGTTGCTGTTACACAAGAACCAGCAACTCTCATAGTAAATTTGGATATGCTGGAGGACACTGCCCCACAAGATCCAGTGCTTCTACCTCTTAGAAATTTCATTAATTTGGACTTAGAGCAAGAAGGGTATTATAAAAAGGAAATTTTAAACCTCACAACAGAAGTCTCAGCCCTGAAGTTGGAAGTGACCAAATGGAAAAGCCAGTTGGAGGAGCACCAGAAAAGTATGATTGCTTTGAGTGAGCATAGGAAAATCATTAAAGCACTAGAAGAGAGGTGGGCCGAAGAACGTATGGCCCATAGAATTAGGGAAGAAGAGCTGCAGAGCAAGTTAAAAGAATTGAAAAAGTTTCAATCTATGCAGCGAGAAAAAGAATAGATGTACACACTCTCTCAGGAACTCATGGGCACCAGGAAACCCTCTTCCTCTTATCCAATGTTCCTATTTGAGCAATTTGTCTAGTTTAAATTGAAGGCTGTACAGGAGGGGAGATCGTTAGAAATCAAAACCTCAGCAAAGTTCTTGGAAACATTCTTTGGAAGTAATTTTGAGGAGCAGAACCTGCTGTGTGAATTATACCTGCATGAAATGGCTTGCCCCCTGGACCGCCACTCAAACCCTGTTCCATTCGCAGGGGATGTTCAGCTCAGAGCCTTTGCCTCTTTTGTGAGTAATCACGTTCAGTGGGAAAGGTCTTTTCAGACCTTTTCCCATAATGAAGGCCACACTAACTTATGGATTCGAAGTGAACCCCAGAATCCTGGCATTCTTTTGGCACGGTACATAAGTTTTCTTTCAGGACCACCCCAGGAACAACATATCATGAGACTGCAAGAAGAAGTGATCTCCACCTGCACCAATTATATTTCCAGACATCAGCAGGTGGCATTGGAAGGGAGTAAACATAGATGGTAGGCTGCCTCCTCTGCACTTAGAAGCTGGGATCCTTACTATTTCAAAAATTTCAAGCAGGCACTCTCCAGAGTCAAGGGTTATGTGGGAAGCATGAGGGAGTGTGGAGTTGATTGGTTGGGTTTGAAATTCAAATTTCCCCTTATTTGGTGGCCAGCAAAACTGTATAATATAGATTTTTACTTGACTAGGGCAGAGGAGCAGCGGTGCTGGAAGTATTGGGTTACTCATAGAGGGTTTTTAAAGGAAGATGAGGTACCTAAGTTTCCCTACAACTTCTCCTCCCTCCATGAACGCAGATCAGTACAGGACTCAGACTCTGAATGATGCAGGTTGTTGCATGAGGACATGCAACGGGATAGTTGGGGGGAGATGTTGAGCCTAGGAATTTCCCCTTTTTGACCATCTTCAATCACCTTTTCTTCCCCTCTCTTACATCATTTAGCATGCTAATCAGACCTGTTGTCCTTACTTTCATCCCCAAACTACCAAGATATGATTGATCATTGCCTTATCTTATTAATGATTATGATTGTGATAATTAAAGCTGTGTATCTCTCAAGTGTGCTAACATGTTATGATTTATGAAGGCAGTTTGAGATAAGTGGACTGCAGGTGGATGAGGGCTGAAAAAATATCAAAGAAAGGGATATTCGCTGCTTAAAAGGACCCTCAGCCCCCGATCATCAATGAAGGCACGTGGTTTTAATATAATATCCTAGACCGAGCTGTGACAGTGCAACTATAATAGAACGTGCTACATTGCTGCTAGAATATAATCGTGAGCTGGAGAGATCGCTACTCCTGGGCAAGTCAACAGCCTTCCCACATTTTCCATGTCATTATCATACCACGTTTTGTAATAGCCAATATATTTAGGGTGCCTGAAGATCAGAGGTCTTCATGGCTGCCCTTTAATAGGATCGAAGGCTATGATTTGCATGTATAAATAGGAGGAGCTGTTTCGACCCAGGGAGTTGGCATATAGATAATTCATTTATTGTATTAACAGCGAAAGCAACCTATAATCATTATTTATTTTAATACAAGGAGTTACCTCTGATTTAAGGGAGCTGTACGTTGTTCCTCCAGCGTCTCTGTGTGAAGGTTGGGCCCGCCTTCTGCAGAGATTGCTGAGTTAAAGTAGGATTTCTGAATTCATGGTTGTGTAATGCTTTGTTGATCATATTTCCTTTGTACACAGTAGTAGTAGTGTGGATTTACAGTATAATTGGGATCCCATTTTCTTAAAGATTGGTAATTGGCACAGAGTGACAGTCGATTGAATATATAACTTCCTTTATGCAAATTGAGTGGTAGTTGTACGCAACTCAGTTCATCCTGTAGTTTCAGTTGTTATCCTACAAATCCTTGCAATTTATCTTTCCTATTATGATTGTTGATTTTCATTCCTGCAAGTCAATTCCTTCGAATAGCTGAACTTAATCCTTTGCAATTGAATTTCTAGATTAATATTTAATTTATGTTTATGAATTTCAAGAGTAATTAGATTGAATGGGTAGTTTAATTGTTCTGAGTTGTGAATAGGATTTCATTTTTATATGCAATTGCTATTTGCATCTTAGATCATTTTTCTGAATTACAGGTAATTGAATTTGTAGTATTTAGAAGATGAATAGGATTGCACAGATTCTTGGGATGAACATAGTTGTTAGAGGATAAGAGTGTTCAATTACATTGATTTGGTGTTTAACGCATATACTGTGCATTTATCCTTTGAAATAAAAGACTTTCTCGGGTTGACAAAAAAATCTCGTATGCTCTGTGTGTGTTGATAATAATCTATCTGGATATAGGGTGCTCGACACTTCCACACGTGTGGGCTCATCTATGGGTGGATTTCAGCGTTTAGGGTTGGAGTGGGGGCACCTTGCCTAGGTGGAGGCCTCCCCTCACTCTCAATTCTTCGATTTAGGCTTGTACCTTTGTTGGTGGCCAGGCCGGTTAGGGTTTGAGGTTTGGTTTTAGGGTTTTAGCACTCTCTCATTGTATAAATAGAGGCTCTTTCAGCTCTATTGAGGGTGGATGATTGAGGTAAAGAACCTCTAGTAAAATATTGTAATGCTTGTTTCTCTTATGCAACCTATTTTGTAATAAATAAAGGCTTTGGAGGCTCATGCTGTGTGGATCCTTGGTGCACATGTTCCTACTAATGAGGTGACATTGTTCTAGTTTCTTTACTTTTGATAATGTGATGGTATTGATACATGCTTTAGAGGGATTCTATAAACACGTAGGAATAGGTATTTGTAGCTTCAAGTTACCTATTTATTTCATTTACTTTCAAAAGCCTCAAAGAGCATTGTTTTATTGAGTTGTATTTCATACTTTTGAGATTTGATTAGTAAATAATACATGTTTTAACCCCAATGTTCCCAAGTGTATAATATTGTTTTGCGGATCACTTCATTGTACCAAGTAAGAGGCTGAGCTGATTTGCATCTACTCTTCTTGGAGCAAAGCATATGTACCTAGCAGCTGCATGCCATTGGGATCCAAAGTGATTTCAGAGATTCAAGATCGAGGTGGTTCATATTCTCCATTCACCCTAAAGTCAAATTTTCTCATTATTTTACTTTATTTTGCAAGTAGTATCTTGATCTATAAAGTAAATCTTTTTCATCTACTTGCTTCCATTTCTAGATCTAGGAAGTGTTCTTTCTATTAGATCTAGTTGGTATTTGAAGCAGCACAAGTTCCATATATTTTGCTCAAATGCTAGGTGTAATTTTGTAGTATATTCTATTGTTTAACCCATTATTTTGCAGGTAAATAGCTATCTAGTTTTTTCTCTCTCCATGACAGGTTAAGCGGGAAAAATTGGGAAAAACTTAAAGAATTAAGCTGCAAAAAACCTCCCATTGTCCCTCTTCTTAATCCCTTTTCCACCAGTCGCTTTACTTTGTTTATTTTACCTTTTCTTCATCGCTGCCCTCTTAGTACCTTTTTTACCATCCTTTATTCTCCTTTTGGACAGCCCTAGTGTGCCCTAGCTTTCTTTCCCTTTTTGCCTCTTTTTTGCCCTAATTTTTGGACCCTCTCGAACCTTGTTTTTGGCCTTTTTGGCCACTTTTTGTTCACTGTCCCATTTTACATTTTTATGAAATCCACTTATTTCCTCTTTCGCTGCCCCGTTTTCCTGAATTTTGTTCATCCCTTAGCTTTTTAGTTGGATGCCCTATTCTCCCCTTTCTTTGGTTTTGTTTCTTGCTTAGATTGTTTGCCTCCCTTTTCTCATCTTCTATTGTTTCATCCCTCTTTAATTTTGTCCTTTTTACTCTCTTCAAACTTCTTCCCTTTATCCTTTTCAAAGTTTAATAAAATATCTCAAAATTAAAAATACGAGGCACTCTCCTTTTTACGGGTTAAAATATTTGTAGAGTTGTTTTACGTTTATTTGAAAAGTCCTTTCAAGGATCAGGTTCCTTAAGGCACATTGTATAAAGCTTAATAAAATATTTTTGTTTGAGTGGGGTTTTTAAGTCCCCACTCTCTTCCTCCCCCATTTCGGGAGGCTTGTGTTGTGTGTATGCTTTGATTAGTGCTAATTAACATCATTCATTACATCTCATGCTTAAATCATTAATTGTTAATTCATCATTACTATGTTGATTATTCAATTTAATTGTTTATCTTTTTAAGCTTAATCAACTACTTAAATCTCTTGAATCTCACCATAAGGTGGATCAAGACTGCTCTCTATCGGAGAGTGTAAGAAACTAATATCATCTTGTACTTGTTTAATCAATTAATAATCCATAAGTAAGACTCTTGAACTTGCAAGAACACAAGTCAAGAGCACTCTCTATCGGAGAGCATTTTAGATTTGCATAATCCTTGCATTAGCGTCATATAGACTAGCTAAGTCTCTTGAACCACGGTCATAAGATGAGGTCAAGAGTGCTCTCTGTCAGAGATTTTTAATTAATTAACTTAATAAAATTCGTAACTCACACCGTTTTTAATTAATTAACACCCTTTCCTCCTTTTCAGCATATGCTCTAACTGATCCTAAATCAAAATACCCAGAAATGGCATTGGATCTCTGAACCCCACAAGAGGAACTTAACTAAAAATTTTCCCATAACCAACACACCAGCGTTGTTCGATAAATACCGAGGCATGTGGGCAAATTCCAAGTGTGGGTGTCGGGCTACCCAATCTGTCCAATGGTAGTTAAGTTATTGAACACTTACCTTTAAAACCAGATAGGTATGTCATGTCTTCAGACAGAGCCACTGAAGGTATTACCGGTTAGGACATCCAGCTACCATTAGTGAAGATCACAAGTAAAAACTCTTAAAACTTACCAAGAGCAATTGCAAAACCTCACATTCATTGGCATATTTTGGGATTCACGTCATATTTACATTCAAAGCATCTTTGAGAAGTTGACTCCATAGGAACTTGTCCTATCTTTTATGCATTGTTGATAATCTGGGCCATTTGTCCATTGAATGTTTGACTATAAATCATATCTATGAATGCTTTATCTATTTCATGAACTTCCCAAATATTTGTCTATCTTTCAATTTCGGTGATAGAAACGTGGATTGCTTTTCCTTGTGTTTAATTCATCACATTAATCATTTTAAATTACATTAACTCCTAAACAACACCCATCTGCATCCGAAACATCTAAAAATTAACTTAAACATTGATCCATAGAAAACTCTTTGTTAGGGACTACCCCCCTTGGCTTCATTAGGAGTTAACGTAAATGGAGGAGCTAGGAGTAGGTGATAGTACCTAGCTCTGTGATTGCCCCTAAGGTCACACCTCTCCCACTTTCTCAAGTGAGGAGACAGCTTTCAGAATATTTCTACTAGTGGTGTGCAATCGGCGGACAACATCTTTTGGCACAATTTCCGGGGACAAATCATTTTGTTCCTGGACGACCTTTGTTTCTTTTAGTTTTTTACCTTGTTTTTTCCCCATTTTTGGTATATTTTTAGCCCAATCACTCTCTGAAATTAGACTCAAGACCACGTGGCAACTCCACTGTCAGTTAACAAATCAAGGTATTCTACTAGAAGAAACTCTGTAGGTTTGGTCAATTTCATCCCTGACCCTAAAAAGGTCTTAAGGAGGAGATTAAACAAACTATCTTCTCACAGGATCCTTGCAGAACTTGGATCTGAGTCTATTTCAGACATCCATCTTTTATTTCTAGAAAACTTAGAAAATTTGCAAAATAATAACTGTTTCCTTAATCCAATGGGTGAGTTTTTTATGCAACTTAACTTTGCTCAGATAGCCGGTCATCCTCATGATATCCCTGACAAGGCTATCGAGAAGCTTACGACATGTAATAGCATTGATGCCTCCCTCTTTGCTGAGCAGCATATCAAGAATTTCACCAGACACTGCAGTGCCCATGTCAGGGGCGCTAATAGGCATGAATATGTTTACATGACCTTGTTTTCCTTGTCTTTAGATGGCAAGGCTTGCAATTGGTACAATAATTTGCTCGACAATTCTTTCGCCACCTTAGCAGACTTCAAGGCTGCTTTCCTTGGAAACTTTGGCAGCAGAAAGGAGCCTAGAAATCTAGTAGCAGCTCTGACCAGCATAAAGAACTATGAAACTAAAACAATGGGTGAATTCAACAATAGGTTCACTGAATTAGCAAATTCCATCCCTGTCACCTATTCTCCCCCTGCAGCTTCTCTTCTGGACTATTATATAGAAGCATTAAGTGGAAAAATCCAGTACCAGATTAGAGATAAGGAGTCGGCTACTTTACTTCTAGCTCAATGTTTGGCGATTAAAATTGATAAGAATATGCAGTCTTCATGAGATTCAAACATCCAGGGTTACTCTAGATCATCAAATCCTCTAAAAACTATTTAACCTAAAGGAAAAGAGTCATCAAACGAAGCATATGAGAAGAAGCTCATGGACCTGATAGAAAAAATGCAAGACATGGAAAGGAAGTACTTAGCACAGATTAAAGATGTTCAGAATTAGGTCATCACTATTGAAAGAAATCAACCTCCACCACCCCCTAGAACCTTCCCTGCAAAACCAACATGGCAAAGAAGAAATCCCAGCCATGAACAGAGGTCTCCTCATCAGCTAGAGGCCACTAATGTGGTTGAACCCTACATGCCATTTTGTAGGGGATGTGAAGACCTTCATGAAGAATCTTTCTGCTATTATGCATGCTATATTCAGGAGCATGGTTTTCCAGAGGGTTGTGGTCCTAAAGCATCATCAAGTGAGCCTGAGTACATAAACTATGTAGATGACATGCATGATATTTCTGAAGAAAGTTGGAGAGAGGCAAAACAATATTCAAGAGAGCCTGAGTAAATTAACACAGTTGGACAACTCCATCCTGTCACCATAGAAACTTGGGGTCAGGTCGAAGATTATAGTCAACAATTGGATAAACTTACTAAAAACTTTAGCACTAATCCTACTAATGAGCATAATGATGATAGTTTGGAAGGTTTACTACCTTGTGACCTTTTTTCTGAAGAAGATGACTATGATCATGAGGAGGGATATAGCCAAGGATGTGATACAAATGAGGAAGAATCCATTACATCTGAGATGGATGATAACTTTGAGACTTTAAATTAAAATTCAATATTAGAAGTTTCATGTGATGAGATTCCTCCGTGCACTCCATCGGATGACAAATATTTGGAAAGTTCGGTCCCTTGTGATATCTTTGAAACCCATCTTTTTGAAGAAGATTGTTTTGAGGAGAATGAAGAGTGTATCCAGGGACTTGATACCAGTGATGATGCATCTCTCTTATCCGACATAGATGGTGATGATAATTATTGGACTTTTATTGAAAATCCAACCTATTATACTTTTGAAAATATTTTTGAGAATCTCATCTATGATGTGTCCGGCAAGGGGAGTTGTTATTCTGAGACTTATGAAAGTTTTAAAGAGGAGTAGTCAGAGTGTTCATATGATCATTCATAATTATATTCGAGTATTGATAATAAGGATTTTAAAAAGCAGTGCTGTGAAGAATCAGATGGGATACAACTAGTTGAAATTTTTTCTCATCCATCGTCTTCACACATAGATATTCCTTGTGTTTTGGATCAGCTTGGGGCTTATACAATGAGTTATTATTTGATAAGCCTTGATGATCAGCATGATGGAGTAGTTGACCTGCCGCATCATCTCAATTTGTATATCAATGCTATCCAATCATGGATAGAAGTAGCATGTGCAAGCACCGACCAGTTTGGGAAAAAGTTCTACAACATTATTCATGCCTATGATTCCCCATCTAGCCTACCCATCCTAGATCATCACGCACGTTTGCATTTTCTAGAAATTGTGTCCTTACTTTGGCTGGTAACCAAAGACAAGGCAAAACCTTTTTATATTAATAAAATGCTGAGGTGGCTACACTGGATCTATGATTACACCTAACCTTTTGTATATCATGCTTAGAGTAGGAAAATAGCCTCCTTAAAGTGAGCGTTTACTTTAGCATTTTTCTTTATGTACTTAGAAATAAATAAATTTTTCAGTGAAGTTTTTTTTTCTTTGAATAAAGCAACTTTTGGATCATTAGCTCTTTTTCATGAAACTTGTGCTACTAAGGTTTTCTTGTCAAGTTGAGATGTTTTTATAGGATATGGAAACCATATATTCTAGGGTTCTCATATGCTCTCATTGCATAAGAGACTAGATCGAGCACACGTCCCACAGTTGGAGCCAGATGTTACCGACTTTTTTGTACCATAGTTGGGTTACCTGAGGAGCTGACGGTTGACAAACTTATTCAAAGTCTGATTCTAGTGTATTAGTTGATCCGTTTGCTTGTCTAGCTAATATTGGCTAGCCACTTGTTTATTTGAATAATTTTGACCATGGCCCCATGGGGTTTGTAATAAAATGTGTCAGTAGGGTATTTTTGAGTGGTTCAGTCTCCTAAGATGTAGAGTCTCAAATAAGGTATTCCAGGGAGTGTTTTCCCCTAACAATTATGCTTTTCCTTCAGCCGATTATAATTGACGAGGTTTTCTCCTGCTTCCTCCAAAGCTGGAATGCACGATGTTGAATTCTGGGCCTTGGGGGGTTATTAGAGCCCAACTGAGTGTTATAAACCTACTAGGCATTATTTAGATAGATCATGGTCATGTCCTAAGTCATCTGGACACATAAAAAAAATTTGAAAAAATCTTTTTCGAACGGGGAAAAAATATATATTTTTTTAATTTTTAATTACTTTTCCTAAGTTTTTTGGGTTATTTTTTACATAAATTAAATGGAAAAAACCCGTTCATGGTAAATAAGTCATCCGAAGTCCGAATTTAGTGATTGAAGGCTCTAACCTTAAGCCAAAAATCATTCTTGACCAGCCATCCAGTCAGAGCCAGCTTTCAGATCAACAATCAGACACATAATTCCCTTTTTCTAAAAAAAAGTCAGTTTTGAGGATAAAAATGATTTTTTATTAGAAAATGATTATTTTGGAGAAAATTAAAACTCTCCAAATTTATCCAAATTCAGTGAAATAAAAGGCTAAATGACATCTCATGGAGAACTTATGATGATTGGATTTATCATAACTCAGCTTCAGTTATCATTAAGAGAGCAATTAATTTATTATCAGTTAGCAGACATGTCATCTCCAGCTAAAGTTGAGATGGAGAGCTCTCATTGGTCCGGTGATTTGATCGAGATGAATATTGAAGCTTACACAATCAGTAGGCTTCCCAGACCTAACAAAGTAGGTTTCCAGACCTAGCAGGCAGCTTTCCCATGCAGCAGGGTGCCTCCTTCAGCAGCTCATGCCCCTCTCTCTCCTGAGGGTGCCTTCCACACACTAGTGGAAAATGAGAGATTAGTGACCAAAAAAATGACCAAAATCCGCATATCAATGACCACTTTTGGTTTGGCGATCGCTGGTGGCTAATTTGCGGTCTTTTATTACGTGACCAAAATTGGTCATTTTTATTTTGGTCATTTATAGCTTGTCAGTTGGTCATTAATTTGGTCATATATTTGGTCATTAATTTGGTCATATTTGAATCGATGACCACATTTATGACCAAATTAATGACCACATAGCAAACTAGAATATGACCAAATTTGGTCGCGTATTAAAAGACCGCAAATTAGCCACCAAAACTGTTTTTTGGTCATTGATATGCGAATTTTGGTCGTTTTTTTAGTCATTTATATCTCATTGTTTGGTCACGTGTCTCTGAATTTTTTGTTCTTTTATATATGAATTTTAGTCATTAATCTCATTTAGTGGTCACTAATTTAGTCATTTTTAGTGGTTTTATGTGTGGTTATTACATTTTAGTAGTTATTACATTATATTTAGTATTCAATTACATAATATTTACAATATTATATTCATGTTAAATTAAATTTATTTTAATTAAAAGAATGATATAACCATCATTGTCATCTATAATGAGTACCATACTTAATAAAGTATTCAATTACAGAATATTTAAATTAAATTTATTTTAATTACTAAAAATCAGAGCTGTGGCAGATTGCCTTCCAAAATAGAACAACTTCCAAAAATTACACAACAGAACCTCTGCCAACCAATAAATACAGCAATTTCCAGAAATTACCCAACAGAACCTCTGCCAATGCATAACTAGATCTTTAAAAAGCATGCCCATGAGAAAATACTACATAATTAATAATTAAATTGACTTTCCAATTATGAACAGCTTAGCATGACGATTTCACCAGTTTTTTACACACTTTCTGATTTCTACAATAAAAAAAAAATGCAAATATCTGTCTTGGGGTGTTTGAATGCCCTTAATCTATATATACATTCATAATAATGATTTGAAAAATATAAAATTATGGTCTACAAAAACGCTTCCTATTTTGGTCAAAATTCACCAGACCTATGAAATCATCGAACTTTACTCCTGCCTTGTGAACAGATTTGTGGGGGCACAAGAGTCAACTATAAACTTTTGCAATTCTTTACTTCATGTCTATAAACTTTTGCAATTCAACAACTTTATGATTTGAAGTAGCAGCTCCATTATCTGATAGGCTCAATCGCATGAACACCTCCATCAGTCAATCCTACAGCAATCTGGTTAGGTTCATGTGGATGTGCAGCGATTACAAGTATATAGGTATTGCCAATGCATATAAACAATTCTTTACTCCATCTCTACGCTACCTTGGAGGAAGTTCAAGATCTTTATGATTTTAACTAGCAGCTCCATTATCTGATTTCTCTTTAGGCTTAATCACATAAATACCACCATCAGTCAATCCTACAGCAATCTGATAAGGTTCATGTGGATGTGCAGCAATTACAAGTGGATAGGTGTTGCCACTGCATATAAACAAACAAAACAACTTTTTCGTTAAGTGGGTTCCAACTGCAACAGCCAGACTATTTAATTTAAAAGATCCTAACGTAATGTACACTACCATAATCCTTCTCCTTGCGAGAGGAAACAACTTACCTGCCCATGATTGGTATAAATGCAGAAGGGGAAATACAACATTACGGCCTTAAAGATTTAGGATCAAATACTCCAATAGAGCCATCAAAGAAACTGGCATAAACTAGTACGCTGTAACCTGAATATGTGGCACTAGAAATACGTGCAGGCATTGGATCCCGAGGTGCCCACTGCAAAGCAAAAGAATATATGCCGTCATTTGTATCAAATATAACAAAACCATAACTTAAAGGATTAAAAATAACAATACAAAAGCATGCATAAGACTAAGAGTTATTTGCTAAATATATATATGAGTAGTTTCTTACATGGCACACACATTCCAATTTAGAAGCATCATAAATAGCGATTTGGCTTTCCTGCACAACTAGCAATTTAACTTGATTGATATTAGCAAACTGAACTGTCGTATCTGCTAGTGGTGACGGTGATGGCCAATTTCCTGCCCGTGAATGTATGGATTTTGATTTACACTTCTCCCATCCATTTATGTTCCAGA
>LPNX010113370.1:0-10258 GCA_001517045.1 Pseudotsuga menziesii
AAATAACCAAGGGAGGTGGTGACACATAGTTTTCCCTCGTGACTCAATGTTCCACATCCCCCTTTCCTTATCCTTTGGAATCATGCCCCTTCTCAATTTAGTTGCTGTGAACATATCTGGTTGGGTTATTTAATTAAAATGCGTGTTTACATCATGCCATAATTAAATATATGCCACATGTCTCGATATACCATCGGTGACCATTCTTAATTAGAAACACAACATAACCAAATCTATGGTGGGGCCTTGGTGTTTAGCTCCACACCAATATTATTTACAACATATGTATCCAATGTACTTTAATGCAGGTGGGGTTAAAACTGGGGTATTACAAATGCCCCTTCATGGGTCATGCTAAGAAGGCCATTCAGAATGAAGTTCAGCATGCTATCAATACGGAAGCCCCAGCTCAACCCAACCTGGCACCACCAAGCCCTCCACCTATGGTGCTCCAAAACCCATTACTAGTCCAAGGATTGGTAGCAACCGTACCTTCTCCCCAACCCAATCCCACCACCCCTGCTGCACCTCCGCAAACAGAAACTGGTGTTCACCATTTGCTATCCCTAACAACTGAAGAGGTTAATTTACAGACTAGGTGAAATCAGTATGGAGCCAACACTGAACCCACTGACCCATCAGCAACATCCATGTCCAAAACAACCAATATGATGGGTTGCCAACAATGACATGGCTAGAGCTACTGTGAGCTACAACATCATTGATGACTTGGCCCAAACAACTATGGCCATGTCCACTCTTGAGGTACTTAAAAAATTCCCAAAATAGCAGAAGGCCCTACTAGCCTCCCTCGGTACTATAGACCCCTATGACTCCAAGTTAATCATGTTTGACATAGATAACGGAGAGCCCTAAATGCCATCAACTATTTCCTTCCAAATTCCGGTATCCATTCAAAATTTGGTCATACATCAGTGCATCATCGACGAGGGGGAATCCATATGTGTTATGTCAACCTTAGTTTGGCATAAAATTGGGTCCCCAATTCTTCAACTATCTACCACTACTCTGTGGGCTTATGATGCCCATCCCACTAAATCCCAAGGCATCCTTCCACACGTCCCCATAACATTAGCCGAGAAAACAATACTGAACGACATAGAGGTTGTCAATGCACAGTTTGACTATAAGATTCTCCTAGGAAGAAGTTATATGTATGCCTTGAGAGCCATAGCATCAAGTGTTTTCTATCTCATGATGTTCCCTTATGAAGGGAAAATTGTGATGGTTGACCAATTAACTTACCACAATCCATAAGGGATAACAACACCAACCAACATTATCCCTACGGTCAACACTACCGTCGACGATACACCTACCTCCTCATTATTGAATGTGGGCCCTGGGTTATTTTTTGACACCCCCATGATGGCATCCTTCCCCTTAGTGTCACCACTGCCCACACCAAATGAGACCGCGGAGTTATGCATGCTCTCATCCAGAAATACTGGACCCAAACATTAACCGTAGTTGCAGCCCCAATAATAGCTGCAACATCATCTGCAACCATAGCCACAATACCAATCCCAACCACAATGACAAGTGCACCCCCAAATTCACTCACCAAGGAACTACTGTGGATCCTTCTTAGTTCATACAATTCCCTTCCTTTTTCCCCCATCTGGTATCGTAAGTAAGCCATTAATGGCTACCTTAGACTTACCCAACTTCATGCTGGGAAATCCCATTTGGTACCTCAATCCACAGGCCCAACCTCTGATGCCCCAAGTTGTGTTGACCCCCATTCAAACCATTGCGATCGAATCATGTCCCCCACCTTTCATGCAAAATCCAACCACTACACTTGCACCTACTATTCCCCACCCAAAAAGGGTTAGGGGAAAACACATGAAAGCAAAAACTGAACCCCAACAGATCTCGCCTTGTGCTGTGTGTGATGAATAGGTCCATGCAACTAAAAAATGCCCTGATATTCCTGTGCTCCATGCACATCTGGATGCCATGGATAAAACAGAAAACATCCCCATGGTTGAGCTTTTGAACAGGCCAACAGTGAAGAACAAGTCGTTGAGAACAAACCATGCATGCACCCTTTGCGAATTATATGGAAATTATTCTCACCATTATCAGGATTTTCCCAAGTTTCAAATGGACCTATCCAACCTTCGACAACATGCCCTTGAATCCGAGATCACTTTGATCGAAGAAGTCCACCCCTCGCCTCCTTCTTTAGACACCATGTGCATCTACATGATGTCCAGTTCCACAGACCCTCTTATCTCCACAATCATCGATGGTCCATCAGATCTGTCTCATGATTTCTTTCACAACAAAGAGGAGATACTTGAAGCCTTAACCACTCCAAAATACACTTGGGATGACATGCACCATCGTTCATTCTTCCTACCTGAAGAACTTGTGTCGCGGTCTGACCAATTTTCCATTGAAACAAAGGATTTCATTCATGGCAAAGTCGACTGGTTCAAAAATCCCATTTCGACACCATATGCCTTCGAAGAAGGGAACATGGTCAATATTTCACCAACCATTAAAATCAACATCTCAACCAATCCTGAGGTTGTTGAGGAAATCATGCTGGGGGTATCTTGCTCCTCAGAAGAAGTCGTTTCCTACAAAGGGCTCTTCCAAGAATTTTGTGACATCTTCACATGGTCCTATACCTAAATGCCTGGGTTGAATCCATCTATTGTTGAACACCACATAGACACATGGACTAATGTGGTCCTCGTGTGCCAAAAGCAGCGGCCAATCCATCCCTACAAAGCTGCCACCGTCAAAGACGAAATTGAGAAGCTGCACACAACCGACTTCATTGATCCCATTTGTTTCACCACCTAGGTTTCAAATCCTATTCTTGTGAATAAAAAATAGGGCACCATCCGTGTTTATATAGACTTCCATGATCTAAATTGGGCATGTCCCAAAGACAACTTCCCAACACCCTTCATCGATCAGATCATCGATGCGTGCACTGAACATAAGGTCTTTTCCTTCATGGACGCCTTTTTTGGATACAACCAAATTCAGATCTGGAAAGAAGATCGTTACAAGACTGCATTTACAACCCCTTGGGGAACATTCACATATCGAGTAATGCCCTTTGCTCTAAAGAACACCGGAGCCACCTTCTAGCACGCCATGACGCATTGTTTCCATGACTTCATTCACATCATATTGGTCTACCTAGATGACCTTACCGCCTGATCACGAAAACAAGCACAACACATAGATGACTTGCGGCAAGTATTTTTGTGATTTTGTAAGTAAACAATTCACTTGAATTTGATAAAGTGAATTTTTTGTGTCCTAGCTGGCTGTTTGCTTGGGTTCATCGTATCCCATAAAGGGATAATGGTTGACCCTCTCAAATTTCAAGCTATCCTTGATCTCCCTATACCAAAAAATCTATGCCAACTATAGAGCCTCCAAGGCAAGGCTAACTTCCTTTGCCACTTTGTACCAGAGTATGAAACGAAAGCCCACAAATTTTTACGCCTGATTTGCACCAAAATTCCCTTTGTTTGGGATCAACAAGCACAAGAATCATTTGATGCACTCAAACAAGCCCTGGCTTTCGCACCATTACTCTTTCCATGAGACTTCACCCGCGACTTCATTCTTTATGTGTCGGCCTCATAAAATTCCATTACTGGAGTCTTTGTCCAAGAATATGATGCTTGTCATGAGCACATGATTTATTATGTCAGATAGAAGCTAACAAGTCCCCCAGTGCGATATTCACTTGAGGAGAAACTGGACCTCGCTATTATTTTCTTCGCCCAGAAGTTGCACCACTACATCATTGCAAACTATACCCACATAGTGGCTGATTCCAACCCAATGCGGTACCTCTTAAGGCATCGCCTTCTATAAGGCTACATGGCCAAGTGGGTAGTCATCCTTTAATAATTCGACTTGGAGTTTTTTTCCCTAAAAAGCACAAAGGCACTAGCTCTAGCTACGCTCATGACATATCTAGCCCCATTAACCATGTCACCACCACCCAAGGATGACCTCCTCGATGATTTCCTATTCGTCATATCCACAGAAGACTCATGGTATGGGGGCATCCTTCTATATTTACGCACACAAAAGTTCACAGCTCACTTAAGTCGTGAAGACAGGCGACGCATCCAACATCAAGCTGCTTGACATCTTCTGATTGGAGATAATTTATATCGTCAAGGCATTGATACCATCTTAGGTCATTGCCTTACCCATGACAAGGCCGAGAAAGTCCTTAACGACTGTCATAGTGGAGCCTATGGCGGCCACCTTTTAGGTCTAGAAATCACCCAGAATATTCTACGTGCCAGCTACTTTTGGCCTTCCATCTTCACTAATTGGATAGAGGTAGTCAAACACTATCACAGCTGTCAGCTCTTTTCCCCAAAGGCAAGAACCCCCCGTGCACCATTACAACCTATAGTCATAGTCGGTCCCTTCTGCAAGTGGGAAATTGACTTCATGACAATCAACCCTACCTCGGCTAATGATCATAAATATATCATTATGGTGGTTGATTACTTCACTAAGTGGGTCGAGGCCATGCCCATGTTTGATTGCAAAAGTGAAACGACGCCACGTTTCTTCTTTAACCACATCATTTCACAATTTGGTGTTCCCAAACAGTTGGTCTCAGACCATGGTAAACACTTTGAACACGCTGTTTGGACTAAGCTTTCAACCATGTTGAAATTTGAACACTAGTACTCATTTTTCTACTACCCTCAGGGAAATGTCAAAGTTGAAGCAGCCAATAGAATCATCAAAACAATGCTCCAAAGGATGGTAGGAAACCATAAAACCAATTGGAACCACATGTTGTTTTCCGCCCTATGGGCTTATTGCACATCCGCAAAAATGGCAACCGGTTTCACCCCTTTTTGTTTAGTACACAACGTTGAATCAATACTCCCTATAGAGTGCCAGATCCTATCACTCAGCCTCTTAGTAGAACTCCTTCCTGACACTTCGCCTTTAGAAGAATGAATCCTCCAACTTGAGCAAACCATAAAAGTGTCATATCCCCACATTTTGATCGCCAGAAGTGTTGACCTTGCCTAGCACCAAGGGGGTCAAAAGATGCATTAAATAAATTAAGCTAGGATATTTTATTTAAATGTCACTTAGGAGGCATGTACGTGGTATATTAATTGTCATTAAATATTATTATGCAATTAATTAGGTGGAAAATAATTTTCCATTAATAGGAGGGCCACTTGGGAAATCCAACTTGCCAAGGGAAAATTAGAAACTGTATGACAAAATCAACCAGACATGAAAAGGGAAAGTGCCAAAATATATGACAAAATCAATCAAATACAAAAGAGGCAACAATTGACAAAGGAGGGTGCAGTTTCCTTTTTGGAGTTCAGTGATAAAAATAGGAAAGCCAAGAAAAGTTATCATAAGGAAAAATAGGAACTATGGGTCAAGGAAAGCAAAGTTTCCAAATTGGATGAAGGTGGATGAAAGGGAAACATATTTATTGCCTTACACATGCTAATTTCCTCAGGGAGGGAGAATTTGTGGCTAGGGTTAAGGTTTAGCAAGTGGTAAGTTTCTTAACAAGTGATTGAATTTCTCAACAAGTCACCTAGATTTATTTAAAGACAATTGGAGCTCCATTTCTCAGTTTGGATGATTTGATATTGTGGTTATGTTATGTGAGCATACTCTTTGAGTGTTGTGCCTCAGACCATTGGGTGATGATTCCCAAACCCCTCCTCCCTTCTCTTCCATTTCCCTTTCTATCTATTGCAGGTATATGGAGCTCTAGTGTCAACCAGTGAAGCTTATTCTAGAAGTATATTACAGCCTCCATTAAGTTCAGGTCAAGCTCCAGTGAAGCCCATGCTTCGCTTATGCTCACAGCCCCTTGTTGGTCATGATTAGGGCCTCATGTCCCTTAATTTTGGAAGCCTATTTGTAATGGTTATTAGATAATGTTATTTCTATTCTATACTGTCAATATCTTCTGAACATTACATTTATCAGTTCAAGATATCTCAGACTGAAGAATATTATCTCAGTTTCATAAAAAGATCATATTTTATCAGTGTATGGGGGGATTGAGTGAATATGAGTATTGTAATGAATATTTAATGATGGGGAAGGGATTTAAATAAGTATTCATGTTCATAGAGATAATATTTATCTCTTTTATAAATCTCATGTTTCACAGAATTGGATTTAAGCTGATTTAATAGTTTTTTAAGGCCCTAGCTAGATTATTAGTTTTTGATAACTAGTTTTACTGAAATTGATGCAAAATAGGCTTTGTAAACTAAAACTGAGATTTGTCAGTTCCTACAGGTTAGTGATAGGCATACCTTCCCATACCAATCTCCATAACCATTTTTGGTTTGGGTTGTACCACCCTTTTGCATCCTCCTCTGCGTAGGGTTTCTCTTGACCAAAATTGCCAAAAATCCCCAAATTCACCCAAAACACCTCAAAATTTCCAGAACCTCAAAAAAATATATAAATACATTTTTATATATTAAATTAAGGCTATAAAAAACCTTTTCAATTTTCTCGAAGCCTCTGGTTGAAACAGGCATAACTACTCTCCTTAGTTGGACGGTTTGGCTGCCCAGAAGCATGGTAGTAGGTTTCCGCAGCATGGATTTTGAAACCTAAATGGAACCATATATAAATGTGTTAGTGGAGAGGAAATTCAATGTCTGAAATCTCTTTGTTTTCTTCCCACTGATCACTCTTTTCCTCTGCAAAATATCCCAGAAGAAACCCTTTTTTTTGCCAATCCGAGAAGGCTTTGTGTGAACCTTTTAAATTTCAGAATTATTTAACAAAAATTACAGAATTAAAGTTTTCAGGTCTATACACCAGACTTAATACATTTCAAGAAGACCTTTGGGATGCCCTCCTAGCCATTGAAGCAGTGATAAAATGGTTATAATCTTATTACAACTCCCATGTCCTCCCTTGCACCTTTAGCGAAGGAAAGATGGTTTTGGTTTATGACCAACCCAATGTTAATTTGGGAAAAGGAAAGTTCGAGTCAATGTGCTATGGCCCATATGTTGTCCACCATTGCCTCAAAAAAGGGGCATCCATTCTTGTTGACTCTGATGGAAAACCCTTGGAGAACCCCCATATTGGGCTCTACCTCAGGAGATTTTAAGCTTAACATCACCAATGAGTCGCTTAGTTTTCCTTTTTTTGTTTTGCAATGTTTTTACCACAAATCAGAGGCCCCCTCCAGTAATGGTTTTATGTCTAGCCGTAGTGAATCCATTTTAGAACTCGGTTGCATCATTTGCATGTGAGCAAGTTGATATGATCCCTGCCCCTGCACCATGGGTAGCCCCTTGGAGGGTGCGGTCCCACATTTGCACATGCACACAATATTTTGCATGTATGATCTAGCTACCACCATGCTAGCATACCATCATGTCCCTAGACCTGTCCTGGAGGTCCAGTCCTCTCCATATCTCCCCGATTGCATAACACTCCTAGGTTGAGAAACAACCTTTAGAATGCCTCCCTCCCAGTTAATTCCTTTGGCCATTTCCCAGAGTCACGTCAATTTGTGTACCACCATGTGAATCGCAAATTGTACGTTGAGCTAGCTCCGTACCAATAGGCCCCCATTTGGTCTGCGCTTTTCCTGTGCATCACTACACTAGGGGGAGCACCATTAGTTGTTAGTTCAAGTCATCCGGAGTCTATTTGAGACACCCCTCACACCTTTGGGTTCAGTTTTCCATCCTCTATATTTCAATGAGAACATAGTCTCATGATCAGTAAGTAATTTTTGGGGCCATTTCCTAGACGTTACGTTGGTTTACGTGTCATTCACATATAACTGTCTAATCCATTCACCATAGCTTACATGCACCCTCAAAACACTTCCTGGAGGTCGAATCAGGTTGGCATGCATTTGGAAATATAGCTACCCCCAGACCTGTTCCTACACCACTACAACTTATGCAGGATTTTGGACCATATCCCGGAAGGCACTTCATTTTGCACGCATTTGGAACACAACTGTCTACTTGCATCATGCAATATCATATCACCCTATAATTTTATTATTTCAGCATATAACTGTCCAATCCGTCCACCCCAAATTGGTACGAGTTTGTCACACAAGATTCTCCTGACCTCTGTCCGAGAGCCACCTCGGTCTACGTGCCTATGTCATACCGATTCACGTGCCTCTGCTACAATTTATCCCGTGCATGTATTGGTATGTTCAAGAGCCACCTGCTCCATCCATACTGCATGGATGGCCTTTGCACCACTGTCCACTATCCCAAAAGGTTGGCACCATCAGTGCCCCCTCAATCGGTTGACCATACTAGAGTTTCGGTTAAGCTCTTTTCTGACTCCTAAAAGAAGGAGCATATTGTTGAGGGCATTTGCTTCCTCTCCTGCCCATTAAAGTATCGGAAAGGGTGTCTACATACTTCTTTTATCTCCTTTTGAAAACCATGTAGAATACCATATGAAAAGGACCACCTTGGCACATTCAAGCCAAGAACATTCTCCTCTGGATCCTTTTATGCTTTCTAGGGAAGAGGGGGAAAAATTTACAAAAAATATCACCAAGGGTTGTCGTTGAGCTCTTTTCTAGGCTTCTCATGAAGAAGAGATAGCTGAGCAAACTTGGTTTTGTTCATGCTCATAAAAGTATTTGAATGACCGTCCAGCCAGTATAGGTTTAACCTTTTTTGGCCTGATTGGACTACCAATGGTAAAGAAGTATCCCATTCCCCTCAAAGGATGGGAGAGCTCTACTGTGCAAACTTTTAACCTTTTTCAGGAACAGGAGAATATCAATGAAAAAAAGACCCCACTGGAGCCTTCTTCATGCTTTTAGACTCTCTAAAATTGAAAGAACCATCGAGCATTTACTTTCTTGGGATCTCCAAAAAATCCATGAGATCGTACCACAATGGTGTCTTTCGACACCATCCCACATATAACATTTCAGAAGCATTCCCACTTTGGGTCACCTTTGTTCAGTGTAACATCCTTGACCCTTCGACTAGGAAAGAGGACTCTACTAAACACCAAACATCTGGGCAACTAGCCCCATGAAGTTTTACATAACTAAAAACTGACAAACTGAAATGCTTTGAAGTAGAAACATGCAGAGATGCATAATTATTAAGCATACATCAGAAGCAAAACTATACATTCAAGCATTCAACAAGTTCATCATAATTCATTAGACATCAAATATAATTACAGATATGGAATGCTCAAGAATACTTATCTTATGCAGTATTCGTCCCGCAACCAGCTACGTTGCTGCAACGTTCCACCCAACCATAGGCCAGTGTGCTCCTTAATCTCACAGCAACACTACCACCCCCTAGCTGGGCATTATTTCCCCAAGGAATAAGGAACAAGTAGGATTACACATAGCCAAGAATACACAAATCAGCAAGCCAACACAGTTGGGTTTATAAGGCCATCAACAAATCAGCCAAGCCAACACAGTCCGAAGACCAACCACTACATACACGCAACAAAACAAGTGGTTCACAGCTTGGGTGGGGAAATCTGATTCTTGAGTTGTTCTTGGCTCTATCATGGCCAAAAAAACTAAGTAACAGCCACAGCAAAAAAAAACAAAAAAGAACCCACATCAAACCACAAATCATGGGGAAAACAATAGCCCCGATCTCAACACCGAAACAACGCGAAATACACAGCCCGAAATAGAAGAGGTGATCAGACTCTTAGCCTAGGAAGGGAAAACATATACACAGACCACCAAAATTGGTATGGAAACACACCCCCACAGCAGAAATCATGAATGGCTCCTTCACAGGGAAATAATGGATGGCCGAAAATGGTTCCCCAACTTGCTACGTGAGGAAAAATAATGCAGAATCCCAGCCTGTGCATGAGGAGAAGGGAGTGACCGTCTCCGCATGTGGATGGATAAAAAAAAAGGGAGGAACAGGGGAAATAATTTTTTTTCCTCCTTGCCCATGTGAAGTGAGAGTCTGTTGGTGGAGTGTGTGTGTGCAAGGGCTGACAGTCCTGCCACACACCACTGCCTAGCAATAACTACCCCCAACTAATCAACATAAGTTTTAATGTGGTAGTTGACTGCTGAGACAAGGAAAGGTGAATGATTCAAAAGGGTGGGTGACAACTAAATGGGTTTAATAGCTGACACATGGCTTTTCCCCATTGGCCCAAGGTTTAATAATTTCCCCTCCTTATCCTTAGGAAACTCATGCCCTTTTCATCATGGTTGCATTGACGT
>LPNX010113378.1:0-16594 GCA_001517045.1 Pseudotsuga menziesii
GGAACTTCTTTGGAATTCGTTTAAGGTCTGCTTGAATTTTCTATTGATCTTGCACAATTTTCAGATTACCTTGTACCTGCTTTACAATTACTTCCATTTCTTTCAATAACTCAGGTCCTAATACTAACCTATCCACCGGATTACTCTAAGAGATGGGAGCATTACATTTCCTTCCATACAGAATTTCGAAAGGACTATACCTAGCTGAAGCTTGATAATTATTGTAAACAAATTCTACCATGTGTAAATAATCTTCCCATTTACCTGATTGCTCCTTTACATACATTCTTAGTAGATTTTCCAGTACTTGATTTACTCTTTCAGTCTGTCCATCAGTTTGAGGATGGAAGGAGGTACTAAAATTTAACGTGGTATTTAATCCTTTGAACAAAGATCTCCAAAAGTTACCTATAAATTTAGGGTCTCAGTCTGAAATTATGACCTTTGGTATTCCATCCAGTCAAAAAATTTGTTTTAAGAAAATATCAGTTATATTTGCAGCTTTATAAGTGGTTTTTACACGCATAAAATGGGTTGTTTTACTCAATTTGTCAACCACTACCATTATGAAGTCATTTAAGTTCTGATTTTTAGGAAGTCCAGTAACAAAATCAAGACTAATTATCTCCCATTTCTAGCTAGGGATAGGCAAAGGCTGAAGTAGCCCAGCTGGATGCTGATGTTCAGTTTTTACTTGCTGACATTCAAAGCATCTAGAATCATATCTAAACCCTAAAATACTAACATGCTTGTAGTAGATAAACTAAGAATTATTTAACTAAAGACAATAAAATAAAATAGAACCTGTTGAGGACAAGACGACAACAGCTTAAGAAGGTTGTTCCTCCCAACCAAACTCCTGGAGAGCGCTCAGACAACGCTTCCTTAGGACCCCTGAGCTTGTTCCTGGTCTTCTTGGTTGAGAACTAGGTGGAGAATGCAACTATAATACCTCTGTCACCTGACTGTCCAATTACCTCAGTAATCAAAATCTTCTTTCAGCAGTATGAACCTTAGCTTAGAAGCTATAACTTAGTTCAATCTCAGCAGTTAACCCCTCAAACACACTCCAGAAATCCCCTCCATTGAATTTCTCTTGAGTAAATTCATTCACCCTGAATGATCACTTCTCTAGAATGAGTAGTCTCAGCTCTCTTCAATGGGAAATTTTATTGAGATGCCTAGGTCTTCTGGGTTAGTTTTCATTAAATGAGCCACCTGTTCTGATTCCAATTTCTTGGGGAATCATGACCACAAATATAGGGAAGTTGCCACCTCCAACAGTTGGAAGTGGTTTGAGGATGCTTCCACTTGTCAGTTTGCTCTCCACCCAATCTCCTCCACCAATTAACCAGTAAACAATCTTTTAACAACTTCCCTAAGCTGTTGTCTCCTCATTTATTTATTTATAAATAAAATAATCTAAATGTACATTAAATATTCTTTACCCCACTGGGTCATCAATTACAACTTAGCATAAAATTTAACACAATGTTCCTCAAACATTATAAAATTGTTTTTGCAAATTGGGGCATGTGACATAAACATTGCGAGAATTTAGGGTTTGAATGATTATGTAGTAGGGTTTTCGAACACTTAAACCCTATCCACTAACCTTTAGCCACGTGTTTTCCACTTAAACTTTAATTTTTGGGTGTTTCTCTATAGTTTCGAGAGCTTGGGTGAAGCCTGCAAAAGGTTATACATAACCTTTGTCAATATTTTGGTTGAAAACATATAAACGCAAGATTTTTAAATATAGAGATGCTTTAGCATAGTTTTGTAAAGGTTTTTATAGTTTAGTTTTTGCATAGATAGGGTTTATACCTATAACATAAAAATCATATAGGGAGTATTAGTTTATGCAAAGGTTTTTATTTTGTTTTGTTCTTAGGGAAATGTACTTTCCATCTCTTATATCAAAGAAATAATATTATTTACAAGCCTAAACAAGAGGTTTTAGATTTAGCCAGCCTTGACTATTGAACATGACAAGTTCAAATTTCAACAGCATAGAAAACAAACAAAGTTTATAATTACATTATACGAAAAGAATGAGTCATGCAGTACCTGCTCTAGTCAAAAAATTTAAAATTAAATGATTACCCTAGCTTTGATTTTACTGCTGACGAATTTAAATTCTTCAGCCTGAAACTGGAAATAAAAGTTACCTGTAAAGAGACCTATAACAAGAATCATCATTTCACTGCATTAGCTTCAAGAGCTAAGCCTAGCCTCGGGCATGAACTGAAATTCCTTCATTTAAGTAGGAGACAAACTTTAGTACATATTAAACAAACAGTTGTTTTCAGCTCATACTACTTCAGATCATTACTTACTAAATCAATCTTTCAATACTTAATTTTGAATGCAGATAGTGAAGAATGCAATTACAGAAATTAATAAAGGAATTTGTTTTAGTTTCTAGATTATACCCTTTAGGATGTTAACTGTTAGCAGTTAAGTTACTCTCCTTATTGATGATTTTAAACTTTAATTGTCGCAGGAAAAATTTTAAATTTTTATGAAAATTTAGGGTATTACAGGGAGTTGAGACACATGACAGGAAGACTCATGTGTGCAAATTAAAGAAGTCCTTGTACGAGCTCAGAAGGCACCCATGGGATAACACATACATGAGGATCTTGAAGATCACCTAGAGTGATGAAGATATTAACCTTTGCTACAAGGTTGAAGATATAATTACTCCAACCAGCTAAGTATTTATGGTGACTCACATAGGAAGAATCTCCAGTACTCTAGTGATAGCAGTGAAGATAATTACCATTCTAGAAAAAGAAAATTTAAGCCCTATGAGGAAATTTCGGGAGAATTTAAGAAGATAAAACCACCAACTTTCAACAGTGAAACTGAGAAAGGAGAGGAAGTTGAAGCATGGTTGTCTAGAATGAATAAGTATTTCCAAATATATAATTACTCCAGCTAGTTAAAAGAAAGAATGGCCTTTTACAACTTAACTGGAAAGGCATATATCTGGAGGCAGGATTTAAAACAAGTAAAAGGTATTAAGAAAAAGAACATTAACTAGAGTACCTTTAAAAATTAATTTAAAAAGAAGTTTCTGTCGAAACAGTATTATGAAGAGCGAGCTAACTAATTCTATGAATTGAAGTTGGGAACTATGAACATGAAAGAATTAAACAGTGAATTTTTAAGTTTACTACGTTACATGCCTTACATTTTGGATGAGAAGCCTAAGGTGCAGTGGTTTCTAATATGTTTACCTTTTCACATTAAAGACAGAATTGAATATGATAATCCAAAAACCCTTGAGAAGACTATGCAAATGGCAAATTTTTACTATGAGCAAAACCGAAAAAGGGAAAGCATGCCAAAATGGAAGGCTAAGAGGTCCAATAATTTTGAATATAAAAAGAAGAGTTTCACATCTAACCGCAATTCTGGGAATAATAACACACGTAACTTTCCTAATAAGAATTTCCAAGGAAATAAATGTAACTCACATTCAAACCCTAATGGCCCTAGAAATAAAGAACCTGCTAATAATCACAACAACTATGTTAAGAATAATGAACGTAAATAACCAATAAAGTGTTGGGATTGTAATGTACCTCATTATGCATCAGTCTGCCCTAATAGAAAGAAGACTGTCATCAACATTCATGCAATGCATGAAGAGACAATTGTTGGTGACTTAGCAAGGGAAATGCCCAAGATCAACGCAGCACTAGAAAACAGGCAGACTAATTATCAAACTTCCATGGTGGAAGTAGAAGGTAAGCTGAATCAAACACCCATTTCTATCTTAATTGACCTAGGGGCTAGTCTGAGTTATGTTTCTTCTAGTTTAGTAAAAAAATGTAATTCATCAGTAGAAAATTTTGCAAAGTCATGGCTAGTTCAACTAGCTATAAGAGCAAAAAAAAAGTGATTAATTTTGTAAAAGGCATTGTATTTATGAATCAGTTTGAAACTTCTGTGAAGCTAAATGTACTTCTTGTAGGCTCTTAGGACGTGTTAATTGGTATGGACTGGCTAGAACAACATAGAGTAGTCTTAAACTATTTTGATAAAAATTTTACATGCATAAATAATGAAGGAGAAACAGTAACCGTGACATGAATTCCTAGGAAAATAGCTATCAGACAAATCTCTGCCTTGCAATTAAAGAGAGTTGTTCGGAAGGGTTGTAAATCCTTTGTTGTATCTGTAACTGACGAAGAACATATTAATAATGAAGATAAACTAAAACTGAAAGATATTCCAATCTTGAGGGGGTATTCAGATGTATTTCCAGAAGAAATTCTGGGACTGCCTCCGAAAAGGGAATTAGATTTCACTATTGATTTGGTACCTTGTGCAGTGCCCAGCTCAAAAGCTCCTTACCGGATGAATATTATTGGAACTAAATGAATTAAAATCACAAGGAACTTATTGATAAAAAGTATATAAGACCAAGCGTGCTCCTTGGGGAGCACCTTTCATTTTCGTTAATAAGAATGATGGTACTCTATGCTTATGCATTGACTATCGTCAACTTAATAAAATGACCATTAAAAATAGATACCCGTTGCCCTACATAGATGATCTGTTTGATCGGCTGCGATGAGAAATTGTATTTTAAAAGATTGATTTATGATCTGGTTACCATCAAGTCCAGATCAGAGATGAAGACATTTTTAAGACAACTCTTAGGACCATATATGGTCACTATGAGTTTGTTGTCATGCCATTTGGGCTCACTAATGTCCCGGTTGTCTTCATGTGTTTAATGAATAATGTATTGCATAAGTATCTTGATAAATTTGTAGCGATTTTCATTGATGACATTCTAATTTATTCTAAGTCAAAATAAGAACATGAGGAGCACTTAAAATGTTTTTTTACAAGAGTTAAGGGAACATCATCTTTATGCTAAATTCAGTAAGTGCGATTTTTTTAAAGATAAAATACAATACTTGGGGCATGTAACAGCCAAAGAAGGGATCTCGGTCGATACAAAAAAGATAAAAGTAATTGAAAAATGGCTGGTCCCAAAGGATGTGACTGATGTGCGATCATTCATGGGTATTACCGGTTACTATTGAAGATTCATTGAGGGATTCTCAAGAATCGCAAATACCATAACTTCTTTACAGAAGAAAGGAAAGAAATTCGAGTGGAATCAAAAGTGTGAAGCAAGTTTTAAGAAATTAAAAACATTATTAACTACTGCACAAATCATAAGAATTGTTGATCCTAATAAGAACTTTGTCGTATGCACTGACGCATGCAACGATGGTCTAGGTGGGGTCTTAACTCAAGAAGGACACGTAATTGCATAAGAGTTTAGGAAGCTTAAAATTCATGAGAAAAACTATGCTACTTACGATTTAGAGTTGGATGTCGTCGTACATGCTTTGAAGATGTGGCGCCATTACTTAATCGGAAGAAAATTTATGTTAATGACTAATAATAAGGGTTTAAAATATTTGTTGGATCAACCAAATTTAAACGCAAGGAAAGCTAGGTGGCTAGCTTTCCTTGGCAAGTACGATTTCGAGATCCAACATATTAATGGAAAAGAAAATAAAGCCGTTGATGCTCTAAGTAGAAATGAAATACTGAACTTTGTGGTAGCAATCAGCACTTATAAACATATTTAGAAGATTAGCTGGAGGAAGGAGTAAAATTGGATGAAAATTATCAGAAATTACAAGATAAAGTAATAGAAAATTAACTGAAAGTTTAAGTACAGGGTATAGTCTAAATTAAAAAGGATTTTTACTTTATAAAATAGGTTGTATATACCTAATGTACCTAAAATTAAGCTGCTGATTTTAAATGAAATACATAAGACTCCTTACTCAGGACATCTTGGTTATCAAAAGACTATAACCATGTTACAGAAAGATTATTTTTGTCCAAACATGAAGAATGAACTGGTAGAATACATTGCCAAGCGCTTTGAATGTCAACATGTTAAGACTAAACACCAGCATCCATCTAATTTACTACATCCATTACCATCCCTACTTGGAAATGGGAAATAATCAGTCTTGATTTTATTGCAGGTGTACCTAGAAATCAGAATATGAATGATTCGATAATGGTAGTCGTCGATAAACTCAGTAAAGAAGCTCATTTTATACCTGTAAAGACCACCTACAAGGCTGCTGATATTGCTGATATATTCATGAAACAAATATTTCATTTACATGGGATATCGAAAGTTATAATTTCTGACAGAGACCCTAAGTTTACAGGCAATTTATGGAAGTCTTTATTTAAAGGCCTGAATACTACTTTAAATTTCAGCACATCTTTTCACCCCAGATGGATGGACAGACTGAAAGGGTGAATCAAATATTGGAATATATGTTAAGAATGTATGTTAGAGAATAGCTAGGTAAATGGGAGGATTACTTACACTTGATAGAGTTTGCTTATAATAATCACTCTCAAGCTTCAGCAAGATACAACCCATTTGAAATTTTATATGGCAGGAACTGCAATACCCCCATCTCATGGAGTAACCCAGTTGACAGGTTAGTGCTAGGACTTGATTTATTAAAGGAGATGGAGTTAATTGTAAAGCAGGTGCAAGGTAATTTAAAGGTTGCACAAGACAGACAGAAAATTCAAGCAGATCTTAAACGAACTTAGAGAGAGCTCCAGGTGGGTGAACATGTTTTTATAAAGGTAAGGCCTAAAAAGAGTTCTTTGATGTTAGGAGGTTGTGTTAAATTGGCACCCCGATATTATGGGCCCTTTGAAATATTGTCCAGAATGGGACAGGTGGCATATCAAATGGATTTACCACCAAATTTAAAGGTTCATAATGTGTTTCATATCTCTGTTTTAAAAATATATGTACATGATGCTACTCATGTTATAAATTGGAATGATGTGCATGTGGAACCCGAAGGAGATTTTCTTGTGGAACTGGATTGTATCGTCGACAGGAGGGAGTTCTTATTTCAGAATCACACCATTGGACAAGTGAAGGTGCAATGGAAGCACCTTAGTCCAGAAGAATCCACCTCAAAATTGGAGAGTCATATGCGGGCAACATATCCAATTCTGTTCTAGGGAAACTCTAAGGATGATGAATAAAATAACATCAAGGACGATGATATATTTAAGGGGGTGTGTATGTCACATACCCCAAATTACAAAAACATTTTATGTTTTAGGAGACGTTATGTTTTAATTATATTATAAATTTTGTAATTATTGACCAAGTGGGGTCAAGGATAATTGTATTTAATTGCTGAATATTTTATTAATTAATAAATAAAAGATGAGACAATAGCTTAAGGAGGCTGTTAAAGGAGTGTCTACTGGACACTTGGTGGAATAGGCTGGGTTAAGAGCAGATTGACACTTGGCAGCATCCTCAAACTACTTCTAGTTGTTGCAAGAGGCAACTTCCCTATTTTTGTGGTCATGTTCCCTAAGAAAGTGGAACAAGAGAAGGTGGGTCATTAAGTGAAAAACTGACCCAAAAGACCTAGGCATGCTGATAAAACTACCCATCGAATTCAGCTGAGGCTATTCATTCTTTACTTGTGAAATTTCTACGTGAAATTGGTGCACAAGAAATTCGATGGAGGGGACATGCATAAGTGTTTGAGTGGAAAGTGTTGATTTACTGAACTAGTGCAACTATTTCGGGCTAAGTTATTACTGCTATAGGTAGAAGTATTACTGTTGATTACCCTATGGAGTTGCAGTGGTTTCTAAACCTATTCTCTCACCCAGTGCTTTCAACCAGGTGGACCAGTAGATAGGCTCGGGGGTCCTAAGATTTGCATCTTAGCTGTCTTCAGGAGTTGGTTGGGAGGAACAGACTCCTTAGGTTGTTGTATCCTATGTTATATTGTTCTAAATGTTATTTTTATGTGCTTTATATAAGCATAGGAACTGAAATGTAAAAATTTAGGATTTGATGCATCTATATGACTGATTATTTTGTGAGTTAGTTAAATCTTTTATTGTTCCAAGATTGATAAATTCTGTTCAAATATGTTTTAGGAAGATTAAATTAGGGTTAGTTTTAAAGTTACTGATGAATAAATTACCGGACTATATTTTTTCACACCTCTTAAGAGGTACTAGTCTAGTACAGTAGGTGAAATTAAGTTTGATGATCAAATCAAGTCAAAATGTGCATGAATATGATTATTTACTTTTAATCTTTATAGAGTTATTTAGAAGAAAGATTCCTCTATTTCAGAAGTTTCCTTAGTTAAAATACATATGTTTAAAACTTAAACATAAATACACAGTTTGTGTAATTGTGTTCTTTTAAGCACAGTAAACACAATTGTCTTTAAGGCTTAAACTAATACAATTACATTTAATTATTAATTATTATAGAAACAGAAAAATAACGTAAGTAGGAACAAATTAGCTTATATAAACAATATAATGAAATTATAGTAATAACTTAGGTTTTGCAAATAACAAATAAGAAAATTCACTAATGTTGTAAGTAAAACATCAAATATCAAATACATCAAAGTAAAAACAACAATAATGCAGAGTTTTAATGTAAAATAAAAAAAAATACAAACCCTAATTATGAACAATTGTCAACCAAGTATTTCCTTATTTCCTCTTTCTGGAATAGGGTAATCACAGTTTTATCCATATCCTAAATAATCAAATTCTTCATTATATAATTATAATAACTATATTATAATTTCCCTATATTAAATAAATCTTACACAGAAACAAAGTTTAGACTGTTTATCATTTATACACTAAAATAAAATACACAAAGATAACTTAAATTTTCCAAATCAATTTTACACAGTCATGCTCGGGTTGTAATGACAAACCCTTTTTCCTTTTTTAATTTCTTAAATAAATCTTTATACTAACCTCATTTTAACAAAAATCAAAATTATGGACTTTTACAAAAAGCGAAATCCTTTCATCATCTTTTATCAAATCATTCACCAGATATAGGTAAATAACTACAAATTTCTTTAAAATTTCATTAATCTAAAGATTAAACAAACTGAAAATTTACAACACAAAAAGCCACGATGTCCAATTCTATCAAAGACTCCTTTTACATAGGCAAGTGCACACATTTTACTAATAAACCGTTACAAGTTAAAAACAAAATGTTTACAAACTGCAAAACCCTAAGAAAAACATAATCATTCAAACAAAACAGTTCTACGGCCACATGGCCTTTACCAACGAAGCATTGTTCAAACGAAGCTACGGCAAGGGAGCTCTCTACAAGACAATATCTTTCCAAACCCCACACATCACCACACAAGGAACCTTGGGCATGAAACTGAGGCTTACCCGGTTTTTTAAGAAGCGTGGAGCCTTTTTCCCGAAGTATCCTATGTCTTCCAACTCACAGTAGGGAGATTTCACTTGTAGGAGAAGTCTGCACAAGAAATTTGAGAAATGTCAAGTTCTTTCGTAAAAAAAACTTGTTACAATAAAAAAAAAAATTATGGCATTTACAGAGAGATTTAAATGAGGTTACCTTGTGATATTTTGTCCTCGACCGCGCAGTATTTTGTTTTGCACAACAACCATGGCCAAGGAAAAATTCATACCCTAACAGCTGGGAAAGAGAAACACAATCTAAAAACCTCAACGAGAATGGGAAAGCAAACAATAAAAGCCACGACGAAGCCAAATCTCCCTACTGTCAACGATTTCCACAAGTAAGCCGTGAATTTTAGAACCAGAAACCACACTTCTAATAATGAGAGGATTCAACTTGGCTGATAAGAGGGTTAAGTCACTCATAGAGCTAGACGTTGGCATTGAAGGCCATCGCTCACAGAGTAAATGATGGCATCAGAGGCCCATGAGGCCATGAGCCTGGAGGTGATACTCACAACAACGAAAGGTTTGGTAAACAATGCAAGAATTTAGGGTTTGAACGATTATGTAGTAGGGTTTTCCAACACTTAAACCCTATCCACTAACCATTAGCCACATGTTTTCCACTTAAACTTTAATTTGTGGGTGTTGCTCTATAGTTTTGAGATCTTGGGTGAAGCTTGCAAAAGGTTCTACATAACCTTTCTCAATATTTTGGTTGAAAACATATAAACACAAGATTTTTAAATATAGAGATGCTTTAGCATCGTTTTGTAAAGGTTTTTATAGTTTAGTTTTTGCATAGATAGGGTTTATACTTATAATATAAAAATCATATAGAGAGTATTAGTTTATGCAAATATTTTTATTTTGTTTTGTTTTTAGGGTAATGAACTTTCCATCCCTTAAATCAAAGAAATAATATTATCTACAAGCCTAAACAAGAGGTTTTAGATTTAGCCAACCTTGACTGTTGAACATGACAAGTTCAGATTTTAGCAGTATAGCAAACAAACAAAGTTTACAATGACATTATATGAAAAGAATGAGTCATGCAGTACCTACTCTAGTAAAAAAACTTTAAAATTAAATGATTACCCTAGATTTGATTTTACTGTTGACGAATTTAAATTCTTGAGCCTAAAACTGGAAATAAAAGTTACTTTTAAAGAAACATGTAACAAGAATCATCATTTCATTGCATTAGCTTCAAGAGATAAGTAAGCCTCGGCATGAACTGAAATTCTTTCATTTAAGTAGGAGACAAACTTTAGTACATAGTAAACAAACAATTGTTTTCAGCTCATACTACTTCAGATCATTACTTACTAAATAAATCTTTCAATACTTAATTTTGAAAGCAGATAGTGAAGAATGCAATTACAGAAATTAATAAAGGAATTTGTTTTAGTTTCTATATTAGACCCTTTAGGATGTTAACTGTTATCAGTTAAGTTACTCTCCTTATCGATGATTTTAAACTTTAATTATTGTAGGAAAAATTTTAAATTTTTATGAAAATTTAGGGTATTACAGGGAGTTGAGACACATGATAGGAAGACTCATGTGTGCAAATTAAAGAAGTCCTTGTATGAGCTCAGAAGGCACCCATGGGATAACACATACATGAGGATCTTGAATATCACCTAGAGTGATGAAGATATTAACCTTTGCTACAAGGTTGAAGATGAAAGCCATAAAGGATGAAAAGCTCACAGATGGGCGCAAGAAGAACTTTTGAAAATGTTCAAGATAGAGGATCTTGGTATCCAGTGACCCTAGATGGATACATAGAATATTACTAGTAGAGGAAACTACTTGTCACTCTAGTACATAATGTTTCAATACATAGAGTACGAAAGATAGAGGGGGAATGATGCTCCAATTCAGAGGGAATGATTGCAAAAGATCTTGAGGTTCGACATGGTACGATAGGATGGATAGATTATAGATAGCTCTAGGCATTACTAAGAGTAAAGCGGATTCCAACCTTTGCTTCAAGGTTGAAGGTGAAATACCAATGATGATCTTGTTATATGTCGATGACCTGTTCTTGACAGGAAAAGAGGAACTCATTGTATATGCAAGAAGGAGACTTGTTGTCGAATTTGAGATGAAGGTCTTGGGTATGATGCACTACTTTCTAGGCATGGAGGTGTGGTAGAGTGTGGATGGAATCTCCCTTGGACAAGGGAAGTATGCAATGGAGATCCTGAAGAGGTTCGGGATGATGGACTGCAAGGCCATGGCCACACCTATGGCATCGAACCTGAATCTATTCAGTGAAGCTTCATTAGAGTCGGTTGATGCCACGATGTATCGTCAGATGATTGGGTCCTTGATGTACTTGAAAAATACAAGACCATATATTTTCTTTGTTGTCCAGTTCCTAGCGGATTCGAGACATGTTCACCTGATGGTTGCAAAGCATACAGTGGGGTACTTGAAGGGGATAGTTGAGTATGGGATTAAGTATGATACGAATCGGAAGACTAACCTGCACAGTTATGTTGATTCGGATTGGTAGTGCCATTGAGAAGAAGAGCACCTTGGGATGCTTCTTCAGTTTGAGATCTAGCATGGGCTACTGGTTTGGTAGGGTGGAGTCCTGCATGGCGCTGACTACAGCCAAGGAAAAATATGTTTACACCTGCTCAATTATTTATGAGAGAGGAGCAGTTAAGCTCCATTTTGTGATCCAAATCGATATCTCTCGAAAGAGGGAGTTCTAGCATAGCTAGTCAGACAAATTGTCTGGGCATAAAATCCTGGCGAAGCTCGTAGTTTTCTCAGACGTAAATGGTCTTGTAGGTTTCCCTCGGATGTAATCATTCCTAGTGAAGCTCGTAGGTTATCCTTGGACGTAATCAACCCAGATGTGATTCTATGCTAGAAATGGCTAGAGCAAAGTTTGAGTACTTCAAGGAGAAGCATGGTGTTCTCCATATCCAAGTTCCTTCCAAGGAGAAGTGATGAGTTCGAGTACCTTTCTAACATGGTGGCAGGATTGGTTCCTCCCATGGTTAGATGTAAGTGTTGTGCCTTTCTAACATGGTGGTAGGATGTGTTCCCCACATGGTCAGATGCAAGTGCAGAGCCCTTCTGACATGGTTGCGAGATGTGTTCCCCACATGGTCAGATGTAAGTGCAGAACCCTTCTGACATGGTTTCATGATGTGTTCCCCACATGGTCAGATGTAAGTGTAGAGCCCTTCTGACATGGTTGCGCGATGTGTTCCCAAAATGGTCAAATGTAAGTGCATAGCCCTTCTGACATGGTTGCGAGATGTGTTCCCCAAATGGTCAGAATAAAGTACATAGCCCTTATGACATGGTTGCGAGATGTGTTCCCCACATGGTCAGATGTAAGTGAAAATACCTTCTGATATGGTTGCGGAATGTGTTCCCCACATGGTCAGATGTAAGTGCAGAGTCCTTATGACACTGTTGCGGGATGTGTTCCCCACATGGTCAGATGTAAGTGAAGAGCCTTTCTCACATGGTGGCAGGTTGGGCCTCTCATTGTCATATGTAAGTGCAAATATTTTCTGATATGATGGCAGGTTGGGCCTCCCATGGTCAGATGTAAGTGTGGAGCATTTCTGACATGGTGGCAAGATGGGCTTCCCATGGTCAGATGTGAGTGCTGGGCCTTTCTGACATGGTGGCAGTTTGGGCCTCCCATGGTCAGATGTAAGTGCTGGGCCATTTACGACATGGTGGTAGGCTAGGCCTCCCATGCTCGGATCTAAGTGGTGAATACCTACATGGAGGCTAGGAATACAACCAGCATGAAAAAGGTCCAGCTCAGTAGAACTTCCTATGACGAGAAGAATTGAGAGATATCACCATTTTCTCAAGATAGAGGGAGCAATGATGATGATGATGATCCAACTTTGATGAATTATCTAGTGATGAAGAGTTGTGCTAATGAATTGTGTCAAGAGAATACCTTCCTAGTTAAGAGGGAGTGTTGATGTATTTGTAACTTTGGGATGTATTCACTTGTATATTTTATATGTTGTATTTCTTTATACCCTGATATTCCTACCAGGAGAATCATTAATGTAATCAACTCATGTAAAGTCATTCGAAGTTAACCCTCCATTGTAAGTCTGGGCAATAGTCTCCACAGTTGAGGGGTACTAGGGTTATTAGAATCTGCTAGAGAAGTCGTCCCTGGTGAGTAATTGTCAAGTGGGAAATTAGAATAAATAGAGAGTGAGACTCTCTATTTGAAACACACACTCACTGAACTGTAGCGCATGAGTGAGAGAACATGAGCTCGCACAAGTGAAAGAGAGAACAGTTGTCAGAGATGATATTTTTGTCTTTGGGTTTTACTTTTTCCATTGGTGTTCATTCTATCTCTGAGGAAGTTGGAGGTTTTCTCCTTTATGGTTTCCCTGAGAAAAACTCTTTGTGTCTCTTTTCTCTTGTGATTATTGCTATGCATGTTGTTCTCTCAGATAAGATCCTAAGATCATCTTGACTAAATGATAAAAATATAACACTACCTTCCAATAGGAGGTTTTCTTGGACCTCCAAGCTTACCTTCTTAATACATTGAGATCCATTTTGCTTCATCTACATAGCTAGGGTGTTGTGATGAATTCATTTTTGACCCTTCATTTTTTTGTGCTTCACATTCAAGAATTGAATGAAAAATTAACCCCCTTATTTCCCTTGATGATTAAATGTTTAATGAGACTTGCACTAATGAGGAGCTAATATCAGGGTTCGACACTAATATTTCCTTTTATAATTTTTTCTCTACTGATGCAATGGGTAATGAATTATTTTATGGAGAAAAGGATAGTAAGGAAATTAATCTAAGGGTTGATGCTAATGAGGATCCTATTGGTTTGCAATTGAAAGGAATAATAGGAAACCATTTTGATGGAATTCCCATAAGCACTCCTAATTGTCAAATTAGATCCCCCTTTTTTTGAATGGTAACCTTGAAAATTTGGAACTTGAGCATAATTTCATGCCATTGGGCATGTATTGAAAATCCTAATGGTAATAACTAAATCTACCTTTTCCCCTGATAAAACTTATGATCTTGGTGTGCCCTAGCTTGATGATGTGAATTATTTTGAATTGTGTACTACTTATATCCTACAGGGAACAATAAAGTGTTAGGTGACCACATGGACAAAACATTTGGTGTTACAAGAGAGGAAGTGCATCATAATGTTGTTGATTATCAGCATTGTCCCTTTGATTTCAAGCATATGCATATCCATCCTCACCACAACACCATAGTAATCCAATTTCAACAATCTCAGGAGCCATAACCATTTCTAAAATCTTAGGAGAAGACCTCCACCTCAACCCTTGAGGTCCATGAGTATCCAAACTCCTTTAATATGAGATATAATTGTCATTGTGACCCAAGAATTTGGTATATTTTGCAAGTAAGTGAAAGGATCTTTTGGATCATCTTTTTAGACATTTCCTTTGCATCTCATTTCCTTGTGGGTTAGAATTTGTGAGAATATGATTCTTCTATCATGTCATGAACATAATTTATAGGAATCAAGATGTGTTTCTCTATGCTAAATTTCATATACCATGAGATTTCAAATTGCCATCACCCCATATATACATACTTCTCATCTCTTTGGTTCGTGTACTTATGCAGGATAGGTGTGGAACAGTGTAGCATAGGCTATTACCCAAGAAGGATGATCACCATGGGAGGTACATGGGAGTAGAGAGCCCAAGATTGGTGGAATAATGTAGCGGTATGTAATTATGTTGGTTTTCCTGTTCTCTTTGTATACACCATATGGGAGACACAAAACATATCGATATTCAAAAACCTATGGACTCCCATTGACATCACTTCAACTCTTTTGGTGCAGAAGGTTCAAGAACACAAGTCCTCCCCTCGAAAAGGAAAAACAAGAGCTGTCAAGCCTCCATAATTTGACAAGAGTTTCCCCCAGGCTTTCTTTGATGGTGCTAGTCAAGGAGATCCACCCATAGGTGGTGCAGGAGGTGTTATCTTCACAGATGAAACAAACAAAATATCTTTCAAGCTCAAATTGGGAAGGGCTACTAACAGCAAAGCGGAGCTATCAACGCTCTGGGAAACAACGAAGCTAGCATGTGACAAACATATATCAAGTTTTCACATATACAGAGACAGAAAATCAGTAATAGATTGGACAATAGGGAAGAATAACATAAGAGCTCCCCATCTACACAACCTTCTGAACGCAATCCGAGCATTACAACTAGATTTTGAAGTAATTCTTTTCAGCCACATCTATAGAGAATATAAAACAGAGGTTGATACCCTGTCAAAGCAAGCATTATCTATTCAGCCAGGAATAATACAAGGAGAGGTTTCCACAGGAGACACAACCACTCTGTTTTACTCTCCAATATGATAGGAAATCATTGTTCATAAATCTTGGCATGACAGTAGGGATAATGGGGGCAAAGACACAGTGGCAAATATCTTTTTCATGAATGATAGAGATTATCCCATGCAAAGAAAGTGCGTGATATAAAGGATTACGAGGCTTGGGCTCGTGTTTGGAGCGCACAAAATGAACATTTTTAATTTTGGCTCACATATGTACACAGTGGATAAGGCAGGGGTAATGAAACCTTTGTAAGCACATGATGTAAATAGTTAAGATGAGTTTTGTGTAACAAACAATGCAGTGATGAAATTTCTAATGAACATTCAGATGCAGTGATGCAAGCTCTTATGAGCAGTCTGTGTTATTCGATGAATGAAGGATTTTTTTCTCTGGAAAAATATATATATATATATATATATGTGTGTGTGTGTGTGTGTGTGTGTGTGTGTGTGTGTTTCATTGGTATTCAATCCTTGATTTCTTTTATCTTCATATTTAGTTGTTAGTCTACTTATATTTCTTTCTTTCGATATTTTGCTCACATCTCTATTTTACTTTTTATTTCCTTTCAAAAGTTTTTCTTCATCTCGTCAACCACACATTTTGGTGACATTATGAACATGCTTACATTACCACTCTTTGAATTCCAAGTTCCTTGATTACTTATTGATGTGTATCACACAAGTTTAATTATTTAACCTAATTACATGATACTAGTCTACAAAACCAAGTTCTTTTGTAAGTTAACACAATGTTGTTAGTGATATACCTTGTGGGTATGCATTTTGACTACCATTTTGGTCAATGGATAAAAATTGGTAAAGCATTTCCAAGATGGCCTAAATTTCAAACATTTTCTCTAAACCTAGGATTATTCATTGGTTGAGGTC
>LPNX010113378.1:22810-63614 GCA_001517045.1 Pseudotsuga menziesii
TTTAGTGAAAAGCTGCCCCAAAGCCCCGGTGATGGTGGCCCCTCCCCCGGCCAATGGGGTAGACTTCCAGCCAGTTGCCAATAAGCGAAGGGCTCCCCGGAAAAAGGACTCCAAATCAGATGTTCCCACCGTAGAAGAATCTGCCCCAGCCAATAAAAACAGATTTGAAGCCCTTCAATAACTTGATGATCAGGAACCAGAAGCAGCAGTAGCAGAGACATTGGAGCCAGGTTCAGGCCAGGAAAAGGAAGCACCAGCCGCAGAAGGGGTTTCAGAAGTGCGTATCCCCCCTGATACCGCGAAAGACCCCACGCCTGAGTCCCTTATCTCGAAAAAAGATCCCATCGATTTGTGCGGCGAGACCTCAGCCCAGGTAGGGCTGGCTTCCTTGGTCCCTTCCACAGAGGAAACCTATGACTCTGAAGACTTTTCCGCTCCTTCTCCTCCCCTCACCAGAGGACGCAAGACGAACAAGGAACGCAGAGAAAAAGAAGCAGCCTCAAACATCAGTGCGGGCTCTCAGAAGAAACTGGATCCTTTCATTAAAGGACACTCCTCTCTACCGGTTTAATGCTATGCTTCTGTATTTTTCTCTGCTCACAATTTGTGAGAGTCTACTCTTGTAAGCATTACTTTTCTCGAAATAGCTACAGGAACATTTGGGATTCATTTCTCAAAGATATTTTAAGAAGGCTGACTGTTTTATTTGAGGCCAGCAGCCTTCTTTCTCAGAATTTCTCCTTGTAATCTTGGCTGGGCTACAGCCTTTTTTAAAATTTATAAAATTTTTCTGTTTCTGTTAAAAAAAAATACTAAGAAGGAAGGTATGGAATAATCATGTACTTTTGAGTTCGTAAGTTCAATTATAAAATTAACAACGAATAAATTACGGAAGGACTTACAATATAATGAAAGTGACAAAGTGGAATATTTAAATAGTGAAAATCGGAAGGTTGATTAAAGAGACATTTTAGAGATAACGTTTGTAAAATGGGAATCGGTTGGGAAAAGTGTTGACAAAATATGAATGTTAACAACGAAAGAAAAAGAAAAAATTCTACATTTTGAGAAATGTGCTTTCGATATTAAAGAGATGGTTTGGAGCGAATTTGAACCCGATGGTGATTTCTTGGAGGTCAGCTGCAACTTTAATGGAGTAAATTCAGAACGTACACTTGGAGATACTTTGGCGATGATTGCTGGACATTTGGCATGGTGTCAGGTTGCATTTATTTTGACTTTTGTGATTTGATTTTTTGATCGGTATGGGTTTACACTTGGGGGATTTTAGAGTTAGACACGCAGTTTGGCGGATCTTGGAAATCGTTTCAATCTTTTTGGAGATTGATTTTCATTCATTTCCTTGGCGTTGTGTGCCTCTCAACTGATTTGGTGTCGGACTACATTATTATCTGATTTGTGTGGTTTTGTTGTATCATTTGGTGGTCGTATCTAAAACTCTTGACGGTTACCTTCCTGAGTTTTACTTGGGCGTTAGGGTGGAGATCGATCTTCATACATTTCTTGGGCATTGTTTGCATCACAACTGCTTTGGTGTCGGGTTGTTTTATTGTCTGAATCGTGTGGATTTGCTGTATTTTTTGGCGGTCATTTCCATCCTGAGGTTACTTCTGCGTTAAGGTTGATTTTTGTCTCTGCGAGAGGTTGATATGTCTCTATGGGAGGCTAAATCCTTAGCGCACTCTTCTCAGAATAATTGGGTTTTTAATTCCTCGAGGGTGATCCCTAAGAGGGTTTCTAAGGTTTGTTTGAGTTCGCAGCCACTGGAGTTGGAGAGGTCATCTGTTGTGAAGAAGCTTTCATATTTTTCCTTTGATGGGGTTTCTGTTGTGAATGTGAGGGATTCGGGCAATAAACTGGATGAGACAATTGATGGGAGATTTTTTACGGAGGTTGGGAGAGAATCATTTGTTAATGCTACAAATTTTGGTTTCTCACCTGTTGGTTCTCCATCAATGGGTGAGTTGGATGTATCTGTGTTGGGTACTTCGGCTCTTGAAGTGTCTTTGAACCCTTCTGTCATGCGAGCATCCCCTCCGACGGATAATTTCTTGAATGTCGAGGTATCTGATGGTTTCGTTGATTGCGGGGCTTCTGAAATTTATGGAGGTGAAACCAGGGATGTGTCGCTTCAGCACACTGTTTCGAAGAAATGTTCTGGTAAGAAAATCAGTAAATGCGTGCATAAACAGGATAAACCCTTGCTTCTGGTGGTGGGTGAGGATGTTCCTTTAAATGAGATTGTTCTTACCAATGCTCTCACACTCGTGGGTCAGTTTGGAGGGAGAAAGACCAATGCCGAGGGTTTACATAGTTGGGTATCTGAATGTTGGTTGCGGGTGGTTAGCCTCTGTCCGAAGATTTTTATTCTCCCTAGGGGATGGTTGGCATTCAAGTTTCAGAATTCAGCAGATTTGGACGTCATACTGAAAGGTGTCTGGAAATGGGACAATTCGAGACTCTTTCTCAAGCGCTAGATGCCTTTATTTGATCCTCGTATTGAGAGGTATGACTCTATTCCCAGATGGGTAAAACTGCCCAATCTGCCTTTCAAGTTCTGGTCTGTGGATTTTTTTAAGATGATTGGTAATACACTTGGAACATTTCTTGAGGCTGACTTGTCTTTCTTAGAAACTGGTATTTGCTGTCAGGGGAAAATGTTGGTCCTTTTAGATATGTGTAATGGTCTTACTGAAGACATTGTCATTAAGAAATGAGAGATAGTAATTACCCAGCCTTTAGATTATGTAGGGTTTCCCTTTCGGTGCAATCGCTATCACTACTATGGACATCTGCTAGCCCATTTTCATTTACCATTTTTGAAAAAATAGTTGTTCAATGATCCCAAGTCCAAATTTGTTTGGCAAATCAAGAAATCTAAAGCTCCTGTTGATTTAGCCTTGTCCCATTTAGCTAATCGGGAGGGTAATTCACCTTTGAAAACTGATATCTGTGTTGAAACTTTTGAACCTAATGCCAAGGTGATCTGTGATTCAACACCTAAACCTTTGATTCTGGCTTCCTTGGTAGATTTTGAGGAGGGTACCTTACTAAGTAAACATATGGAGGCAGGAGTGGAACATATGGATAAATTTATTTTGGGTGATTCCAGCCTTAAGGATTTAGGGTTTATCTCCCCTATTAAGGTTTTTAAAGGAACTGGTTCTGGTTACTTCCTCAGATCTAGTTCTAAGGTTTTGATGGATTCTGTCTCTTCTGTTGGTTTTAGGAGATTATTGACTCCTACAAAATTTGTTGAGTCTATCATGGGTACTGATCATTCTGATGTTTCTGGGGCACTTAGAGAAGTGGATGCCCGTTGTAGGGTTTCTTTATGATAGTGATGGCTCTTAATTGTAGAGGTTTAGCTAGTAAACCTAAAAAACTAGCTATATGTAGGTTGGTGTCTGATCAGTCTATTGATGTTCTGTTTTCACAAGAAACTATGGGTGATGGGGTTTTGTTTGCTGGTAATATGGAATTAATATTGCCTGGATGGACATTTTGTTCTATGGATGCTAAATGCAAATCGAGGGGCTTTCTTGTGGGTTGGAGAAATCGTTTTTTACTTTTCTTGAATTCCTGGGCAATGGATTCAGGATTATGTGTTGCTCTCTATTCAATTGAACTTCAAATGGAGATTTGTTTTGTTAATATCTATGGACCTTATGTCGAGAGGGAAGGTTTCTGGAAGAATCTCTTGGATTTTATGAGTGCTAATTGTACTAAGATTATCATTGGTGGGGATCTAAATTTCTCCATGGGATTATCTGAGATTTGGGGAGATAGGGCCAGATGCGATTGTCTATCTGATTTTTTTGCAAAAATATTGGATGATCATGGTCTTGTGGATATAGTGTCGAATGTGATTCTACCCACCTGGTCCAATAGGAGAGTTGGAAGTGAGAATATTTGTAAACGTCTAGATATATTGATGATTTCTGTTGATCTTTTGGAATTTGAGCTCTGCTTTCATCAATGGGTAGGGTGTGGGGGGGACTCAGATCATCATCCTATTTTTTTACAGATTTTGGGTCATGATAAGAAATCATATACTCCTTTTAAGTTTAATTCACATTGGCTGGATCATGAGGATTTGGTCATTTTATTGAAAAATAACTGAAAGGTGTATGATGAGAACTCTGAAATGTCTCCTGCTTCTCAATTTTCTGCTAATCTTAAAAAGATTAAAAATGTATCTATTTGTTGGTCTATTAAGAGGAAAGAACAAGATACTAAAGACTTAGTAGAAATCAAGATTTTATTAGAGGATGCATGTACCAAATTAGGTTTTGGTTTTTCTACTGATGAGGATAAGTCTTCTCTGTATGTGTTGGAATCTAGAAGGAGAAAGATTTTGTTAGATAGATAAAATGAAGCCAGACAAAAGAGCAGGGCTATCTGGTTGCTTTGTGGTGATGTTAATACTCCATTCTTCCATAAATTTTCTAATCACAGAAAATATATAAATTCTATATGGAAGATAGCAGATGATAGGGGTAATATTGTTGAGGGATTTGAGTCTATTGCTGGGGCGGGTGTTCATCACTTTGAAACTTTGTTTAAAAAAGATGGCAATCTACATTTGCTTGAAATTTTGGAAATTGCTGATATTTCTGAAAGTGAAAATTTAGAACTTATGATTCCTGTTACACTTGTGGAAATTCAGACTATTTTGTCAGTAAGTAAAAATGATAAGAGTCCTGGACCTGATGGGATCTCGACGGAAGTTTATAAGGAACCTTTTGATGTTTTGGGAAGTGATTTGTTAAGAGTTATTGAAGATTTGAGACTTAGTGGGAAGATACCTGCTATTTTTAATTCCACTTTTATTGCATTGATTCCCAAGACTGATTCTTCTAAGTCATTTGATGACTTCAGACCAATATCTTTATGTAATTTTATATATAAGATCATTGGTAAAATCATATCTACTCGCATTAAAAAGATTTTGGGGAGAATTGTATCTAAAGAACAATTTGGTTTTTTGCCTGGAAGACAGATTCATGAAGTTGTTGGAATTATTCAGGAAGGTTTACATTCTATCCATTATAAGGGTATGAAATCAGTGGTGCTCAAAATTGATTTATCTAAGGCATATGATCATGTAAATTGGACATATTTACTGGTAATTATGTCTAAAATGGGCTTTTCATTACCTTTTATTACTTGGGTGATGAGCAGCATTACTTCAGTTTCATTTGTTGTACTCATTAATGTGATGGCATCAACTTTTTTTAGATCTGGCTGGGGACTTAGACAAGGATGCCCTTTGGCACCTTTACTATTTCTTATTGTGGTAGAAGGCTTGAGCAGGTATATCCTTACAACTCAAATTAGTGGGGCTTTTCAGGGTATCTCTTTTGGTAACAATATTATTCTATTTCATATTTTGTTTGTGGATGATATTATATTGGTATCTAATGGTTCTAAACAGTCATTATCAACATTATATGAGGTCTTGATGGTTTTTTGTAAAGCATCTGGAATGATTATTAATGAGGACAAATCATCTTTTTATTATTCTGGATTGGAAGAATCTGAGTTGATTTCAATTCAGAACATATTTTATTTTAATGTTGATAAAATTGAGTATGGTATGAAATATCTTGGTTTTCATCTAAAACCTTGCAGATATCTGTTGAAATATTGGGATTGGCTCATTACAAAAGTGGAAAAGAGAATCAAGAACTGGAGTTTTAGATGGTTATCTAAGGGAGGAAAACTTATTTTGGTAAAGTCTGTTCTTGAGGCCATCCCAGTATACTGGATGCATTTTTGGATACCAATGGGTATTCTTGAAAGAATCAGGAAGATTTGTTTCAAATTCTTATGGTTTGGCAACAATGAGGCTTCTGGTTTACCTTGGTCTTCATGGAAGGTTTTGGCTAATCCCAAATCTCTATGAGGTTGGGGCTTGAAAATACTTGCTTTATTTTCTAAATCACTTGTTGCTAAAAATGTGTGGAATTTGATTAATGGTACAGGACTTTGGGTGTAGATCGCAATCCAGAAATACATTTTACCCTTAACTTTATTAGATTGGATAAGGGTTGCTGTTAAGAAAAAGAAAGGCATTTCCATTTGTTGGAAAGCGGTACTTTGGTCTTTTGATCTTATTGGACAGTCACTTGTGTGGAGAATAGGGACTGGTACAGAGGTGTATATAGGCATTCACCCTTGGCTTGGACGCAAATGGAGGCATTGTTTACCAGTCTCTATAATTGATCAACTTCATATTTCTGGTTATTTTGTTTTAAAGGATATTGCTTGCACTGGTACAGTATTACTACAGGATTAGGGCTGGCTGACTGCTGATTTTTTTGGTTTTGTTGACCAGGAAATCATTATTTGGAATACTTATGTTGCTTTGTTGACATCTAGTCATGCTAGAATTTCTATTGAGGATGATCAGCTAATATGGAGTCTATCCAAAACAAGTAAGTACACACCCAAAGTTGGTTATTTTCATCTTATTCATGACGGGAATGAGATGGAAAGTTCCTAGTGGTGGAAGTGGTTATGGAAACTTAAATGTCCACTAAAATAAAAAAATCTATTGTTGATTTTTATTTTTAGGGAAACCACTTATGTGGGATATATTGTGTAGAAAAGGCAGAGAAGGACTGGGCTGGTGGTGTCTTTGCAAAATGGAGTCTGAAACTAAGTCTCATATTGGTTTCGAATGTGCATTCATGAGGAGGGTTTGGTCAAAAATTGAGTACAAGTTAAGATGTAAGAATTTTTGGCATGTTATATCAGTATTAGACTATGTTAAGAACTGGGTTTTGCATGCTGAGGCCAGGTATAGATCTTTACTTGTTATTGTTTCATGGTTCATATGGAAGGCTAGGCAGCAATGTTGTTTTGAAGATATTCAACCAAAGTCTTATGTGGTAACTTCTTTATGTTTTGGTTTACTGAATTCTTATCCTTTGGATAATAGAGCTTTGAATATAAGAATGGTTGTCAATGAACAAATTGACAAAGCATCACCTTGGGGGTATTTTGATGGTTCGGTAGCTGGAGTGCCTTAGATTTGTGGGGTAGGTGGAATATTGTATTTATTTGATGAGCACTCTTTTACTTTTTTTGCTGGTCTGGGGTTGGGCACCAACAACTATGCTGAGCTTTTAGCCTTAAAGTTGCTTATTACAATGAATTTAAAGCAGGGGGTTCAAACTTTGCATATTTTTGGGGATTCATAGTTGGTGATCAACTGGGTATCTGGTAAGTTCAGGATTAATAATATTATTCTTACTCGGGTCTTGCAAGAGGTGATTAGAATTTCTAATTTCCTTGTTAAAGTTTATTATAAGAATATTTATCATGAAAGGAATTCTAAAGTTGATGCTTCAGCTAATGCAGGTGCTCATGTGGTGGAAAGTCATTGGAAAATTATGGAGTTTAGATGATCGAAAACTAATGATACTTTTCATATTTTCTAGTTATAAGGTTTGGGGGGGGGGGAATCATGAGACTTTGAAGGTTTTTGTTGACAGTTGATATCTGATGATCAGGTTATGGGTAAAATGACAGTGATACTTGAGACAGTTTCAGTTTCTTGTGACAGTTATATGACTTTTTTATGACAGTTTTTGACAGGATACTTTTGACAGTTTTGTGACAATTTTTGGTAAAGAATATTACTTGTGAAAAGGTGTTTATGATAGTTTTGTGACAATGGGAGACAAGGTATTGTGACAGTTTTGTGATAATTTTTTGGTTAAAAATACTTGATGACAGTATTTGAGGATAAAGCCTTATCTGTTTTCTTTGTTGATAAAGACTGAATTAGAGGATATATAAATTTTACTTACTCTTTGAAAGTCAAGGATTGTATGTTGTAATATGTTGATATGTACAGTGTTAATACTACTTTCTGGTTATCTTATAAGTTATATCTATCATTGATTGTAGTGTTAGCAGATTGAATTTTTGGGTTGGATATAATTTGATTTTTAATCAATTATTACCTATTGTAAAAAGCATTTTTTATGCTGAAGAATTGAGGAAATTGACACTGATCTGTAAAGATAGTGGCTCATATGATGAATGTAATTTTGTAATAAAGTTACGATTTTTTCTGTGGAAAAAAAATTAAAGAGATGGTTTATATTTTGTCAATTTGATATATCAATTATTAGTTCCACTATGTATATTATCCAAAAATTATAATCATAAGTAATATGATACTATGTACTTATAATTAATAATGGATGATTAAAGAAACTTTTGGGATATTTATTTTCTCTATAAAATGAAAGCATTGTAATACGGATGTGTATTGTATTATAGCATTGAAAAACACTTTATGTGATTGTGTGAGAGAGAGTTTGAGAGAGTGAAGAGGAAGTGCAATGGAGTTGTTGCATGTTGTATCTCTTCATTTTGTTGCATTGTGTGAACGTAGCCCATCTTGGGTGAACCGCATTATATTTGTGTCTCTCTTATAACATGTTTTAATATTTGCATATTGTTTATTGTTTATTGTTATTGCTTTGAGATCATGTTTTTCTAACAATTGGTATCAGAGCCAAAAGGTCTATTTGGCTGGTAAACTCACAGGAAAGAAGGGTTCATGGTTCGAGTGGGAGCAATGGAAAAAGAAGGAAAGCTTAGGTTCGAGAAATTTAAAGGCTAAAACTACTAGTTATGGAATATGCAAATGGATGACTATCTGTACCAGAAGGATATATACCTATCGTTGGGTGGAAAAACAAAACAACCAGCAACTATGAAGGATGAAGAATGAGTGTTTCTTAATAGAAAGGCTCTGAGAATAATACGATTCTCCTTGGCTTCATTGGTGGCTTTCAATATCTCAAAAGAAAAGACAATAGAGGGTGTGATGAGCGCATTTGCTAAGCTCTAAGAAAAACCCTCGGATTCCAACAAGGTATTTTTAATGAAGCGTTTATTTAATATGAAGATGTTAGAAGGTGGATTTATTGCTGACCATTTAAATGAATTTAATATGTTTACTAGTCAGCTAAGTTTTGTAAAAGTGAAGTTTGAAGATGAGGTTATGGCTCTTCTAATCTTGTCCTCATTGCCAAAAATATGGAACAACTTGGTTATAGTTGTAAGTAACTGTGTCCCTAGTTCAGGCATTTTCAAATTTGATGATGTTGTTGGTGTTATTCTTAGCGAGGAAATGTGAAGAAAAAGAACAGGTGAGACATTAGGTAATGCATTGACCATGGAGACCATTGGAAGACAAAGGGAGAGAGAAATGAGCATGGGTAATCATAAGAAGTTTAGAAAGAAAAGATCCAAGTCCAGAATAAGAAAGATAGAGTGATAGAACTATGATAAGAGAGGGCATATGAACAAAGACTACAGAGCCAAAGAAGAAAACAGATGGGAATCGGGAGACTACCGAGGAAGTAAATGTAGTAGGTGATGTGTTACAAGATTATTTGATTGTTACATTAGATAATACTAGTGATTACTGGGTAGTAGATTCAAGGGATTTATGTCATGTTACACCCCATAGGAAATTCTTTCATGATTATGTTACAGGCGATTTTGGACATGCTTTATTGGGGGATGATGAACCATGTAAAATTGTTGGAATGGGTAAGGTACAAATTAAGTTAAATAATGGAAATGAATGGCTGCTAAAAGATGTAAGTCATATTCTTGATATGAAAAGAAATATGATCTCAACAGGGCAATTAGGAGATAGCAGATGTTTGTCTACATTTGGAAAAATGTGGTGGAAGATCACTAAAGGAGCACCGATAATGGAAAAAAGAGATAGGATATGTATGTTGTATTTATGTCCTCATAATATTGATTATTATATCTCTGTAGCTTCTATAGAAACAAGTGCAACATTGTGGCATCATAGGATTGACCACATGAGTGAGAAGGGGATGCATATTTTCCACTCAAGGAAATTGATTCCATATCTGAAGCAGGTAAGTTTGGAATTTTTTGAGAACCATGTTTACGGAAAACAAAAGAGATTTATATTTCTCATGGTTGGGAAATAGAAGAAGGGTGACAACTTAGAGCTTGTGCATATAGATGTATGGGTACCGACTCATGTACAATATCTCTGTGGCTCTCATTATTATGTTACTTTTATTGATGATGCAACTAGAAAAACTTGGCTTTATTGCATTAGACATAAATCTGATGTGTTTGCTACTTTTAAGAAGTGGAAAGGTTTGGTTGAGAATGAGATAGGGAAAAGTTTGAAATGTGTCGGATCTGATAATGGAGGTGAATATTGTAGCAAGGAGTTTGATAGTTACTGTCCATACCATGGGATCCATAGAGAGAACACAGTCCTAGGAACAGTGTCAAAAAGGATTAACATAACGATTATAGAGCGTGCAAGGTTTATGAGATTCCATGTAGGATTTCCCTTACAATTTTGGGTCGATGTTGTAGATAATGTTGGTTACTTAATAAACAGAGGGCCTTCAAGTTTTTGGACGATGGGATTCCATAGGAGGCATGGACATGTAAAAAGGTAAACTACTCATTTTCGAGAACTTTTGGTTGTGAAGCATTTGTCCATATTGATAAAGAAAATAGAACAAAGCTTGAGGCTAAATCCAAGAAATGTACCTTTATTGGATACGGGGCTGATGATTTTGGTTATCGCTTATGGGATTATGAAAATCACAAAATCATTAGGAGTAGAGATGTAGTATTCAATGAAAATGTTGTGTACAAAGATCAGTTGCAGGGAAAGAAAGAGGAAAATGAAAGCACATAGTACACAGTACTTGATGAAATTAAAGAAAATGAAGTTTCAAAGGCACCAAAAAATCAAGAGCAGCTGTAGGTGCCTCAAACTCCTGCAAATGTAAGAAGATGTGAAGAAGATATACCAGGTTAAGTAAACCCCCTGAATGATTCTCTCATTCACTGTATTATTTATTTATCACTGATTCTGGTGAACCAAAATGTTATGAAGAGGCAACATAGGTAGAAACTAGAAGGAAGTGGGAGCAAGGAATGAATGAGGAGATGGAATCATTGGTTAGAATCAGGACTTGGTATTTGGTTGAGTTTCCTACAAAAAATGAGCATTGCATAATAAATGGTTTTACATGTTGAAGGAAGAAGAAGGAAGCAAGAAGTGGTATACGGATATACTTGTGGTAAAGGGGCTTGCACAAAAGAAAGGTATAGATTTTGATGAGATATTTTCTCCTGTTGTTAACATGACTTTAATTAGGATTATTTTAAGTCTAGTGGCAATAGAAGGTTTGCATCTTGAACAATTATATGTAAAAACAACCTTTCTCCATGGGGATTTGGAGGAAGAGATTTATATGCAGCAACCACGGGGTTATGAGGTCAAAGGGAAGGCTAATTTGGTTTGTAGGCTGAAGAAGATCTTTTATGTCCTAAAGCAAGCTCCAAGGCATTGGTATTTGAAATTTGATAAGTTTATGACAGAACAGGGTTATAGTAGATGCCATTTTGACCACTGTGTTTATTTAAAGAGGCTAGATAATGGAAGATATATTATTTTGTTATTGTATGTGGATGACATGCTTGTTGTAGGGTCTAACATGTAGGATATAAATGTTCTCAAAAGGAAACTAGCTAAATCATTTGCGATGAAGAATTTGGTGCTACAAAGCAAATCCTTGGTATAAGAATAATAAGAGACAGGAAAGATTGCAAATTGACATTGTCTCAAGGCGAGTACATAGAAAAGGTGTAGATGAGGTTTAGAATGCAGAATGCAAAACCAGGTAGTACACCTTTGGACAACCATTTAAAACTAAGTAAGGAGATGTGTCCCAAGACACATATGTTGGAGACATTTACCATCATACACACTCTTTTGGTCAAATTGGCCTAGTTAAGCCACTATCCTAAGTTTAATTGACATCAATGGAGCATTAATTGCCATCATCCAGTCACACCCACGCCTACCTACAGTCAAGGAGGATAACTTAGCCTTCTCTTACAGTCAAGGAGGCTAACTGGAGCACTCCAGGGGTGATCTGTGTGACATTAATGCACCTAATTGCTAACTAGTGGTTACAATCAGTTCAACTAGTTAGTTACAGTCAATTAAGGCACCTCTAGTCATTAAATATATTATTTAATGATTATTTAATGATTATTTATTATTATTTAATGATATGGAGTCAACAAGGCACCTCCACTAACTTCTGATGGTCAGTTCAGCTTCAGTTAACCTCATCGGGGTTCATTGGAGTCATGCAGCACTAGCACTTGATGGTTGGATTGCTATGACATGTGTTTGATCTCCTTCAGTTGAGATTCAGTCATTTATTGCACTCCAACCTCAGTTAGGGTTTGGTGAGTCAATTAGGGTTTTGGTCAAGTGGTTAACTGAGTGAGATTGCATGGTTGAGAGTCAGTTAAGCTAGACTCACTCACTGAATTCGAATTGTCTCCTTAGGTATCCGAATTCTTCATGGAGTTAAGCCATTGCTCAGCATTGGTATTGTAACCCTTTATTATTTATTAAATATACAGAGAGGAAACCAATTCTGGTTCCGATAATTTCCAATTCATGAGTATTTGTTAATTATTCTTTGATGATTTTGATTCCTAGTTCCTAGATCATGTGCAAGAATTAATATGGTATCAGAGCTTAGGGCGGGACGAAGATCAATCTCTCAAAAACAAGATTTTTGACAGATTTCTCCATGAAAAGTGAGCAATAGCTCAAAATTCCAGCACTGCACCAGAAGCCAAGGCTTACCACTCAATATCCCAAGTAAAGAACTTGCTGATCAAGCTTGCTTGATTGAATATGCTGGGTGTGATGAAAGCCTAGAATGTCCAGGTTGTCCGACCTTACGGTGCCCCTTTTGTTTTGATTTGCAAGTCTTAACAGGTACAACCTTGAATGGACTCATCAATCCCTCTTCTCACCCCATTCACAAGCTATTCGGAATGGAAGTTGAAGATGATTGCATCTTTGAAGAGACGAGGTCTCTATGAGGTGTATATTGGACTTGGAAAAGAGTCTTATGAGAATGAGAATGACTGTCTAAATGATGGTGATAGGGATTTTGGAGCAATATGTATGTCCCTTTCTCCTAGCTTGTACTACCTTATTGATTCTTCTGAATACCCAAAGAATTTTTGGCCAATATTGGACAGAACCTTTGGCAAGCGCAATGAGGATCATAATAGTACTTTGGAGATCACAACCAGCACCACAAGAGTTCTTTACTCAAAAGTCTTGGCCTCTACTCTCTCTAATGAAGTTGTTCAAGATGAAGATGAAGCAGAATCTTCTACACATTCAATTCAAATTGAAGAAAGTCTCCATGAAGTGACTCCTTCTCCTGATGCTCCGGAAGTTCACGAGATATTTGATATCTCATATTATCCTATTGCTGAAATAGAAGAAGACATTCGAATCTCTGATGTTGAAGAAAAGAACTACTGCACTTCCATGCAAACATTCATCGGTGATTTTCCTTTGAATTCTATGCAAAATTTACCAGTAATTGCTTCCGAAAGTGAAGAGAAATTTGATTTTTCTTCCTCTAATGTTGCTGCTGGTGTGAAAATATGTGATACCTTGTATATTTTGGAAGAAATATCAGATTACCAAAGTGATCCATTCACTCCCGATGATCTATATCTTCCAGCAAATTCCTGCAGGATTGCATGTACCAAAATTCAGAATTTTGAAGAAAAAGAAAACTGTGCATCTACCGTCTCGGTTGAACATAATTTTGGATCTGATATGAACCTTATTGGATCTGATATGATCTTATTTGGATCTGATCTGATATTTATTGGTTCAAAATTTCAGGTTCATAAACCTTCAGTACTGCTTGTAGCTGTTCTCATCAACGGTGTGAAGAAACAAGTACCGCAAGTCTCCTACAAAACTGCTGCTGGGGATTTGATTTCATTTCATAGTTTTGGATCTGTTGTGAACTTATTTAGATCTGATTTACATTTTTATATGATATTATTTTGTTCATATTTTAAAATACAAGAGCTTTCAGCCATGCTTGTAGCTGCTCTCACCAATTCCGGTGTGAAAAATCAAGTACCGCAGTTATTCTTCAATTTTGCTGCTGGGGATTTGGTGTTAGTTTCCTCTTATGAGGTTGCTGATATTTTATTTTGTGAATCATTAGCTCTATCAGATTATGGATCTCAATCATTCGCTCTCCAGAGTCCCAGGGATTCTCTACCTTTGGTCACAAGCTCATCTCCTCACAGAACTAGTAAAGAGGAAGACATTCTGCATCCGCTTGGACACTTGCTCCTAAACAATGGGGCTGATTTTACCACTCATGTTTTGTTGTTCAAGGCTGCAAAATATCAGTTTCTTGAGTGTTCCACACATGGTTCAAATCCTCAAGAACCTTTGCTCTCTCTTCAGATGATTTTAGTTGCTCTACATGGGTCCAGTTTTCACCGTGCAGCTGTTTATATTTCTGATTCAGTTGAGTGCATTGTTCTTCTTCCAAAGTGGAAGATTCCTCCAGACATATTCATTTAGTTTGGATTCAAAGTTTCACATGCACAGTCTCAGGATGCTACTGCATAAAAGAACCAATTCTTGATTTACTGTATGTTTGAGGGGGGGTATTTTTCCCATGATGTTTTCCCTATTTCCTTGGTTATATTAAGCATTTACTTTATTGTACAGGGTGACCTATGGCCTTATTTTCCAGGGCCCTAGCATTTTATGCATCTATGTTTTCTAACTCTTCCTGAGTATAGCTTAAGGGGGGGTGTTGGAGACATTTACCATCATACACACTCTTTTGGTCAAATTGGACTAGTTAAACCACTATCCTAAGTTTAATTGACATCAGTGGAGCATTAATTGCCATCATATAGTCACACCCACACCTACCTACAGCCAAGGAGGCTAACTTATCCTTCTCCTACAGTCAAGGAGGCTAACTGGAGCACTCCAGGGGTGATATGTGTGACATTAATGCACCTAATTGCTAACTAGTGGTTACAATCAGTTCAACCAGTCAGTTACAGTCAGTTAAGGCACCTCCAGTCATTAAATATATTATTTTATGATTATTTAATGATTATTTATTATTATTTAATGATCTGGAGTCAACAAGGCACCTCCACCAACTTCTGATGGTCAGTTCAGCTTCAGTTAACCTCATCAGGGTTCATTGGAGTCATGCAGCACTAGCACTTGATGGTTGGATTTCTATGACATGTGTTTGATCTCCTTCAGTTGAGATTCAGTCATTTATTGCACTCCGACCTCAGTTAGGGTTTGGTAAGTCAATTAGGGTTTTGGTCAAGTGGTTAACTGATTGAGATTGCATGGTTGAGAGTCAGTTAAGCTAGACTCACTCACTGAATTCGAATTGTCTCCTTAGGTATCCGAATTCTTCATGGATTTAAGCCATTGCTCAGCATTGGTATTGTAACCCTTTATTGTTTATTAAATATACAGAGAGGAAACCAATTCTGGTTCCGATAATTTCCAATTCATGAGTATTTGTTAATTATTCTTTGATGATTTTGATTCCTATTTCCTAGATCATGTGCAAGAATTAATAACATAAAGAGATAGAATACATGTATAAGGTTCCCTATTCCTCAACGGTTGGGAGCTTGATGTATGCCATGGTGGCACAAGACCAGATATTGCACATGCAATGGGAGTTGTGAGAAGGTATATGAACAATCTAGGTAAAGATAATTGGAATGTAGTACAATGGATTCTTAGGTATTTGAGAGGTACCACTTCTCATTAATTATGGTTTGGAGGTTCAAACGTTGTTCTATAGAGATATGTTGATGCAGATATACAGTAGAAGGAGCACCATAGGGTATGTTTTTACTATAGGTGGAACAACAGTAAGTTGGATTTCAAAACTAAAAAAGGTTGTAGCACTTTCAACAATGAAAGCAAAGTATGTTGCTACTACAGAGGCTAGTAAAGAGATGATTTGGTTGGAAAGGTTCATGGAGGGATTGAGTAAAAAGCAGGTGAATAGTAGGTTGTACAGCGGCATCTATATTGTCATTCATGTTGCAAAGAACTCAACCTTTCATTCGAAGACTAGACATATACAACTCAAGTACCATTTCATAAGATCTGTTCTGGAAGATGAACTTTTAAAGTTGGAAAACATACATACTAGCTAGAATCCTGTAGACATGTTGACAAAGGTAGTAACCAGAGAGAAACTTAGTTCTTACTCAGTTTCAGTTCCATACCTCGATTATCTTGTGGAATTAAAAAATTCTTAAAGAACCTTTGTTATTCTTTGAATCACCGGGCATGGTTGTGAAAAACACTCTTTGACATTCCTTCTCTGATACCCCACCCTGATGTCCCCTCTCATTTGCCACAGAAATAAAGCACGACAAAAAATCGACGGTCACAACCTATTCTGCATCTGGGAACAGATCGAGGGCTGAGAATCAACCCGCAAGAATCAACGGTGCGAAGAATTGAGTTTGTGGAATTAGGGAATATGGAAATTCCAATCCGACATCCCACATCCTGCATATGGAATAGACCATTGTGGATATGAAAGTTGCGGAGATAGAGATCTACAAATTTGCATCCTGCATCTCGCAAGTTACGGAAAGGAGAGTTGCGAAAGGAAAATTGTGAAAAACCAAATTCACCAAAGGACATTTCCACATCCTACATCCTGCATCTTGCAAGTTGCGGAACGGAGAATTGCAGAAAGAGATCTGTGGAAAAAAGACTTGGCAGAAAGACATTTCCTGCATTCTGCATCCCACCTACTGAATAGACCATTGCAAAACGAGATTTATGTCCGTATATTCGACCTCTTAATCGAAGTCTTGGACAGATTTGTCCATTCAGGCTATCACCAATCTAACATCTAAGCCCTACAACTTAATGTAAAAATGCATTGAAATAACATACACAGATGCATATAATTGCAATCATACAGTGGAACAATTCATCAATTCAACACATTATCATGTTAATCATATTTCATTGAGCAATACGAATGCAGAGAATTGACATAGACAATAACACTTATCTTTGAAAGAAGTTTGTTTCGAAACCAGTGATGTCGCTGCAACGTTCCACCAAACGCGCTCATCAATATCTCAGCAACACTTCTACCCTTGATTTGGGCATGATTTCCATATGGAATAAGGAACACTAACAGGCTCACACATAGCCAAGGATACACAAGAACTTAGCCAAGCCAACACAATTGGGTTTATTAGGATGCAAGCAAAAAGGACAATATACTACTGGGTTTATCAGGCTAATCATCTAAGCTAGCGAACATTTGGGTTTATCAGACTACACACTGTCAATTCAACGCTTACATAAAGGACCAGCCAAGCCAACAGATGAGTTTATCATGCTACATGGCCAAGCCATCTCACTACTAGGTTTATCAGGATACTTAGCCAAGCCAGCATTCACAGTTGGGTTTATCATACTATCTAGTCAAGGATCACACAGGGCCAAACACAACAATACACAACCAAGCCAACAGATGGGTTTATCAGGCTCCTAGCCAAGCCATCCTTCAAGTTGGGTTTATCAAGCTTCTAAGGAAATGGACAGGAAGAACTGCTAAGATAGTGAGCTCATCCACAGAGCTAAGGACACCTTTGCAAGACCTATATGGCCTAGAATTCACGTTGCCTACACACCCAACACAAGGAAGTGTCCCTTTTTGTGCTCCAAAGTCCCTCGGGATACACCTTTCCTTCTAGTGCTCTTCAAGATGTTCATAGCAGCTTCACCAACCACTCTTATTTTATTGTGAGGTTCCACACTAGGTTTATCAAGCACATTCTACGTCTCTCCCACTCCTAAGTCTTGTATAGAGTTTAGACCAGAACCAAGGTGCACAACACAACAAACATAGGGAGAGACAACAACACAGTCTTCACTTTGATACACAAGTGACAGGGTCTCATAACACTCTACAGCTCAGGATAACGCTGCAACATAGCAACCAGGGTCTCAGCAAGGGAAAAATACTTTTAGAAATGCGTAGCAACACCTGCTAACTCTCGCTGCATCTGTCTGATAAAAAAGGATTACCAATGCGTGGTTGAATCCCTCGTGAATGAACAACCTCCCCCGTGAATGAAGGATGGTTCCCCCCAAACATCCCACAGCTCCCCCCTAAAACGTGAGGGATGACGAAATGTTAATGCATAAGGGAATGGGCGTACATTTTTTGAGTGTTTTCTTTCCCATGGGGTCAAAACACGTTCTTCCAAAATGGGTGCTCTGCCCAATTCAAATTCTTCCCATACTCTTCCCCTCCCCTGCAATAACTACCTCAACCAAATTCTGGCAGAAATAAATGGTTGGGGAAAAAGACAAGAAAAGGAGTAGTTGACAGTTTTGATGGGTTTTACCCAAAGGCTCAAGGTTAAACACTATCCCTCCTACCTATCCTTGGAAAATCATGCCCCCATCTCATTATTTGTTGCATTGACATAGCTGGTTGTGAGTTTTTCATTAAATTGCATATTTACATGATGTTTACAAGCATGCTTGACTTAGCACATGAACCATAGGCATCAACCACGATCACCTATACACTAAACATTAATCAATGACAAGTCCTTGGCCATGAGCTCCTTGCCATGACTTCATATAATATTTACATCACATACATTTAATGCAAATGAGGTCCAAACAGGGGTGTTACATTCTGCTCCCCCTTCAACAACACTGTCCTCAATGCTTTACAAAATTGAACAAAATGTTGCACCAGTACCCCTCAGTGCTCCACAGAATTCAACAAAAATGGATGTGCCAATCACATGGCATCCTCCAACTCTTATGTAGCTTCTTCGGGACCGTAGTGCTCCCATTACACCTTTACTTTCCCTATGGCTTGGTTCTGGATCATTGTGACCTTCTTGTCGAGGATGCGCATTGGCTCAATTTGGAACTCTCCCTTGGGTTCCACATGAATCATATCCCAAATTATCACATGGTTAGGATCATGTACATATCTCTTAAGAAAAGAAACATGAAAAACATTATGACCTTTAGTGCTAGCAGGAAATGCAATTCTACGTGCAACCAGCCCTATTCTTTTAAGCAATTCAAACGGCCCATGGTATCTAGGTGAAATTTTGGCACAACTTCCAAGCTTCAAGGAACTCTTCTTTACCCTCACTCTGAGGTAAACACGATCCCCAACACTGAACTCTCTGTTCACCCTATGCTTATCTGCATAGCTTTTATGTCTGTCTTGGGATGACTTCATATTCTGCTTGATCTTTACCACTTCTTGCTCCATTTCCTTGAGCAATTATGGACCAAGTACAACCCTGTTCACTGGATTATCCCAAGTCACTGGTGTCCTGCACCTCCTTCCATACAAAGCTTCATATGGACTCATCCCCAAGGATGCTTGTTGTCCATTGTTATAAGCAAACTCTACCAAGTGTAAGTAATCTTCCCACTTGGTTGGTTTGTCCATCACATACATGCGAAGCATGTCTTCAAGAACTTGATTTACTCTCTCTGTCTGATTGTCCATCTGAGGATGGTTGGCAACGCTGAATTTCAGCTTTGTACCCAAATCTGCAAACAACCCCTTCCAAAAATTGGAAGTGAACTTGACATCTCTGTCAGAGACTCTTGCCTTAGGAAATCCATGCAATTTGAAAATCTCCTTCCTGAATATCTTTGCAATGTCTTCAGTCTTATCCGTAGACTTAACCGATATAAAATGTGCTACCTTTGTAAACTTGTCCACCACAACTATAATGGAATCATGTTGTCTCCAAGTCATTGCCAATCCTTTAATGAAATCCATGGAAATAACTTCCCATTTCCAATATGAAACTGACAAAGGATGCAACAAACCTGCTGGGTGTTGATGCTCAACCTTCACCTATTGAGATTTCATGCACCTTGAAATATATCCAGCCATGTCCTTTTTCATTCATGGACAAAAGTACATGCTTTCTAGCTATAGCAATTGTCTTTTGATATCCTAGGTGACCAGAATATGGAGCTTGATGGATCTCATCCATAACAACCCTCCTCAGATCTGCTACATTTGGAATATAAATTATGTTCTTATAAGTAAGAAGTCAATCTTCTTCTAATTTATATCCCTCATACTTCCTTTCAAGGCTTTGCTGCTGCAACTTGTCCTTGACCTTCACATACATTTCATCTTCAGCAATATGACTAACAATTTATTGTCTCAAATCTGATTGGAAAATGCTAATGGATGCCACATGCATTTCTTGCACTTTCCTGCTGAGTGCATCAGCTACCTTATTCTCTTTTCACTTTATGTGCTTGATTTCAAAATCAAACTCACATAAAAACTCCAGCCATCTAGATTTCCTATAATTTAGAGTAGGTTGATCAAACAATTACTTTAGACCACAATGGTATGTCCTTAACTCAAACCTTCTACCCATCAAGTAATGCCTCCACATCTTGAAAGCATGTACTATGGTTGCAAGTTCTATATCATGAGTGGCATAGTTTTTCTCATGCTCCTTCAGCTTTCTTGACTCATAACATATCACGTGCTTTCCTTGCATAAGGACTCTTCCAAGCCCTTGACCACATGCATCAGTACACACCACGAAATCTTTCTCTGGTTCTGCAACTTTCAAGACTGGTGCACTTGTGAGAAGACTCTTCAATTGCTGGAATCTTTCTTCACACCTCGATGTCCATTCGAATTTTATTCCCTTCTTTTGCAAAGAAGTGATGGCATGTGCAACCTTGGAGAATCCCTCCATGAATCTTTTATAGTGTCCTACAAGTCCCATAAAAGATCTTACATCTGTCACATTTCTTGGAGTAGGCCAATTCATAATGGCTTCAATCTTATCAGGGTCCACAGATATACCCTCTTCTGAGATAATGTGACCCAAATACTGAATTCTATCTTTATAGAAGTCACACTTACTCAACTTTGCATATAGCTGATGCTCCCTGAGCAACTGTAATGCCAATCTCAGATGTTCTACATGTTATTCATCATTCTTAGAATAAATAAGAACGTCATCAAGGAAAAAAAGAACAAACTTGTCCAAATACCTGTTGAAGACACTATTCATAAGGCACATAAATGTAGCTGGTGCATTTGTGAGACCAAATCGTACCACTACAAACTCACAATGTCCATACCTCATTTTGAAGGTTGTATTATGAATGACTTCATCCTTGATTCTCACCTGATGGTAACCAGACCTCAAGTCAATCTTGGAAAATACCTTTGCTCCTCTCATTTTATCAAAGAGGTCATCAACCCTAGGCAAAGGATATTTGGTCTTCACAATGACTTTGTTTAGCTTTCTGTAATCAATACACAACCTGAGTGTACCATCTTTCTTATTCACAAATAGAATTGGTGCTCCCCAAGGGGACACACTCGGCCTGATATACTTCTTCTCCAACAAATCTTGCAATTGCATCTTCAGCCCTAGCATTTTTGACATACTCATTATGTAGGGTGTCTTGGACACTGGTGCTGTTCCTGGCACAAGTTCAATTGTGAAATCAATGTCTCTCTTTGGAGGAAGCCCTGTAATATCATAAGGAAAAGTATCCCTGAATTCCTGCAACACATGAAAGTCCTCCAACCTAGGAGTTTCATTCTCTGTTGCCTCCAAAATATGAGCTGCATACAATTGGAAACCTTTCCTACAAAACTTCTTCAACTGCATTGCTGAAATCTGCCTCACAGAAATCACCCTTAGAATTCCTCTTATAACTCTTGGGTTCCCTTCTTCATCCATGCATTCAAAATTCTTATTATAACAATCAATATTTAACCTATGAGCTTCTAACCAATCCATTCCAATGAGAACATCATAGGAACCAAGTGGTAGAACATTTAGATCTACACAAGTGACCAATCCATTCATCACCAATGGAAATTTCTCTACCACTTCACTAACCTTTGTCTTAGTTCCAGTGGCTAGCTGAACTAACCACGATTTTCTATGCTTTATTTTCTTAAAAGAAACATCTCCACTACTCTAGGAGTAATGTAACTGTGAGTAGAACCAGGTTCAATCAAAATAGAAACATATTGCTCAGCAATCTTACCTGCAACTTCAACCACAGTTGACTAGTGATCTACTTGGAGGCCCTCCAGTGCTGCATAAATCCTAGGGATGACCCTTGCTCCCACTGTTTCTGCCTCTTGAATGTTGTAAGTTGGCCTTTCATTCTTATTCTCAAGTGGACAATTCCTGCGCATGTGGGGTCCTCCACATCTCCAACATTGGAGTGGTTCTTTGTTATGCTGTGGATCTCTTGGATTTTCTCCCACCACTCTAGTTGGCTGCTTCTCAACTTTGGATGGTTGCTTCTGTTGATTCCCAAAGTTAGAAGGTTTGAAACCTTTCTTCTTTTGGTCATAATTCTCATTCTTCTTGTCTTTCGACCATGTCTTATGATAATCAAGTTTGCCTTTTCTTTGCTCATAGCAATACTTAGCTTTCCTTATTACTTCTTCCATAGTTCTAGGTTCGTAAAACTCAATTTTATCTTTTTAATACTGAGGCAATCCACTTCTGAAACGATGGATTTTCACCCTTTCATCTTTGATGTACCTTACATACCTTAAAAGTTCTAGGAACTTGTTTACATACTCTTCCATGGTCTGTTGTCCCAATCTCAGATCATGGAACTCTTTGATTTTATCATCATAGTACCTGTCAGAGAGGTACTTCTACTTGAAATACTTCTAGAACTGTTTCCACACAATCTTCCTTTCATTAATCTTTTTCACTTGTCTGAAGGGATCCCACCATATGGATGCTCTTCTAGTCAAATTGAAGACAGTTACTCTAGCCTTCATATTTCCTTAATAGTCTTGGAATTGGAAATATTTTCTCATCCCAAGAACCCAAGCTTCAAATTCTTGACCATTCTTTATCTCACCATTGAATGTTGGTGGCCTTGCCTTCTTAAATTCATCACATGAATGGTTCTGGTAGCACCTCTTCCTCTCATTCCTATAGGAAGAAGAACTTGAACCGTTAGTGGATCCTTCAAAGTCAGATGACCCACTAGGAGATCTCTTTCTTCTTCTAGTAGTTCTCTTATTTCCTTCTAGTCTTATTGTCCGGTCCCCAGAGTTCAGCGGCTTCTGAATTTCTGTCAAAATTTGCAGCATGGTTGCATTCAGCTGATTCTGCTCCTCCTGAGCCTTAACCAATCTTTCATTGTATTCCCTATAGCTTTGCATCTCCACCCTTAGGATTCTCAAGGAAGCTGCAAAATCTAGGGGAGTATATTGAAACCTCCGACCCATTAGACTCTGTCTTAGCATTTCCAACTTGGACATTTTCCCCCATAGCATCTTCTCCGTGCTCATAGGGATCTTGTGCATCATTCATACCGTAGGTTCTCATGGTTGAGCCAACAACCCAATTTTCCAATATGCACTATGACTACAAAATGTGTTATCAAACAACATTTGTTAGCTGCATAGCATTCCAAAATTAAAAACCATTTACTTACTATCACCTAACACGTCTAGGCCCAATGCTGCAGCCAACAACTCTGTTAACTGTTCAACTTGTCCCCTTTTAGGCTCAGCACCGCAACCCACAGCCCTATTAAACCAGTATTTGGGTGTTCTTTTATCTTTTAACTGCTTGGTCTAGCCCATCCAATCGCAATGCTGCAACCAGCGGCTCTAATACCACTCTGTCACATACCCATACCTCGATTATCATGCAGAATTAAAAATTTCTTAAAGAACCTTTGTTATTCTTTGAATCACCAGGCATGGTTGTGAAAAACACTCTTCGGCATTCATTCTTTGATACCCTGCCATGACGTCCCCTCTCATTCGCCAAAGAAAGAGAGGGCGACCAAAAATCGACAGTCACAACTTGTTCCGCGTTTGGGCACAGATCGACGGCTGAGAATCAACCTGCAAGAATCAATGGTGCAGAAACTTGAGTTTGCGGAATTGGGGAATATGGAAATTGTGATCCCGCATCCCACATACAGAATAGACCATTGCGTAAGGGAAATTTGCAGAGATAGAGATCTGCAAAGTCGCATCCCGCAAATTGCGAAAAGGAGAGTTGCAGAAGGAAAACTACGTAAAACCGAATCCACCAAAGGACATTTCCGCATCCCACAAGTTGTGGAATGAAGAATTGCGAAGAGAGATCTATGGAAAAAATACTTGGCAGAAAGATGTTTCTTGCATTCTGCATCCCGCCTACTGAATAGACCATTGCGAAAGAAGATTTATGTCCATAAATTCAACCTGCTAATCGAAGTCTTGGACAAATTTGGTCATTCAATCCATCACCAATCCGGAAATCTAATCCCTGCAACTTAATGTAAAAATGCATTGAAAGAACATACACAAATGCATACAATTGCAATCATACAGCGGGAACAATTCATCAATTCAACACATTAGCATGTTCATCATATTTCATTGAGCAATATGAATGCAAAGAAATACAATGTAGAGAATTAACATAAACAAAAACATTTATCTTTGAAATAAGTTTGTTCTGCAACCAATTATGCCGTTGCAACGTTCCACCCAACCATAGGCCAGTGCGCTCATCAATCTCTCAACAGGACTGCCACCCTTGAGTTGGGCATTATTTCCACAAAGAATAAGGAACACTAGCAAGCTCACACATAGCCAAGGATACACAAGAACTCAGCCAAGCCAACATAGTTAGGTTTATCAGGTTGCAAGCAAACAAGCCAATACACTGTTGGGTTTATCAGGCTAATCAACCAAGCCAGCTAACAGTTGGTTTTATCAGACTGTACATATTCAATCCAACACTTACATAAAGGACTAGCCAATTCAACATATGGGTTTATCACGCTACACAACCAAGCCATCTCACTACTAGGTTTATTAGGCTACTCAGCCAACCCAACATTCACAGTTGGGATTATCAGACTGTCCAGTCAAGGATCACACAAGGCCAAACACAACAAGACATTGCCAAGCCAACATATGGGTGTCCAGTCAAGGATCACACAAGGCCAAACACAACAAGACATTGCCAAGCCAACATATGGGTTTATCAAGGTACTAGCCAAGCCATCCTTCATGTTTGGTTTATCAGGCTTCTAAGGAAATGGACAATAAGAACTGCTAATCTAGTGAGCTCATCCATAGAGCTAAGGACACCTTTACAAGACCTATTTGGCCTGAAATCCATGTTTCCTACACACCCAACACAAGGAAGTGTCCCCTTCTCTTCTCCACGGTGCCTTATGCTACACCTTCCCTTCCAGTACTCTTCAAGATGTGCATAGCAGATTCACCAACCACTCTTATCTTATTGTGAGGTTCCACACTAGGTTTATCAAGCACATTCTATGTCTCTCCCACTCCTAAGTATTGTATAGAGTTCAGACCAGAACCAAGGTGCACAACATAGAAATCACAGGGAGACACAACAACTTAGGCTTCACTTTGATACACAAGTGACAGGGTCTCAAAACACTCTGCAGTTCATGATAATGCTGCAACACAACAACCAGGGTCTCGGCAAGGGAAAAATACTTGCAAAAATTTGTAGCAACACCTACTATCTCTTGCTGCACCTATCTGATCAAAAAGGATGACCAATGGGTGGGTGAATCCCCTATGAATGAAGGATGGATCCCCCCGAAACGTCCCCCAACTCCCCCCTAAAACGTGAGGGAAGATGAAATGTTAATGCATTGGGAAATGGGCGTACATTTTTGGGTGTTTTCTTGCCCATGGGGTCAAAACATGTTCTTCCATAATGGGTGCTCTTCCCAATTCTAATTCTGCTCATACTCTTCCCCTCCCTTGCAATAACTACCTCAACCAAATTCTGGCAGAAATAAATGGTTGAGGAAAAAGAAAAGAAAAGGGGTAGTTGACATTTTTGATGGGTTTCACCCAAAGTCTCAAGGTTAAACATTCCCCTCCTACCTGTCCTTGGAAAATCATGCCCCCATCTCATTATTTGTTGCATTGACATTGTTGGTTGTGGGTCTTTCATTAAATTGCATATTTACATGATGTTTACAAGCATGCTTGACTTAGCACATGAACCATAGGCATCAACCATGATCACCTATACACCAAAAATTAATCAATGACAAGGCCTTGGCCTTTAGCTCCTTGCCATGATTTCATATAATATTTACATCATATACATTTAATGCAAATGGGGTCAAAACCAGGGTGTTACAAAAATTTTGTGGAGAGTTTGTGTAAAAGATTTTTCAACAGAACAAGTTTTTGGTTATACTAATTTTTAGCCAAAAAATATTTTTTCAAAAAAAAATGTTTGTCCGAAAAATCTCTCTTTATAATTTACATGTCATTGTCCCACTATTAATTTTCGCTCTTTTCCACCCTGCTTTGTTTTTCTACCACCCTTGTGCACTTGTTTATCTACTACCCCATGCACACCCGTTGATATTCCTCGTTGATTTACCACCCTTGTGCACTTATTGATCGGCCCCATTTGTTTTCCACCCCTATGCACCTATTTCTCTTGGCGTTGTCATTCCATATTTGTTGATCAATTGTTGGAGTGGATTTGTGGTCGTTCTCCAACCCATTCATTTCTTCACCATCTCAGTTGTTGGAGTTTCGTGTTTGGTGGAGGTACTTAACCTATCTGTCTATCAAATAATTTGCTTGGGTAAATGAGATGAATTACATGGTGGGTTTTTTTCTTTTATAATGAAGGAAAGGAAAAATATAATTATATATGTGTTGAGAACATTTAATTGTTTGAAAAGCAACTTAACGTTCAGAAATAATAGAAGTGTACAAATCAATATTAGCATGGAAATTGTGGAAACAATACAAAAACCATTATTGTCTATTTAATATAGCCTAGTCACTTCCACTTTGGATCTTAACATGTCTATATGTCTAGGCTAGCTTTGAAAAATCCACTTCACATCGGTCTAAGCTATCCTTATCACTTATGTTTGTCAAATTCTCCACATCGCAAAAATAACCCACAAGTTCATGTTCAAGAAGTAATTGAATGAAGAACTATTTGTAATTGTTGATAATAGTGAGCAATTGTTAAGTTTTGGTTGTAATGAAATACAGTGTCATTTATGCTTTTCATAGAAATGTTGTTTTAATTGTTTAATTCATGATTTCTCAAGGTCCACTAGAACCAAATAGATATGTTTGAGCATGAATATGAGAAATTATAGCATGAATTAAATTGCAAAGATTCTCATGTCTCTGCAAATTATAATAATGCAGTGTTTCCATTATTTCCTATTTATTTATTTAATTTTTTCTTTCCCCACTGTCTAGTGGAAATCGATCGGGAATCTAGACTCCTCCAGTTGCATCAATTCATCTAGTCATGATTCCTCAAGTTAGATTTTTCATTTGCTAAGTAAGTTGTTTTTTTGTTTTCTCTCTCTCTCTCTCTGAACCCTACTTTTACACAAACCATCATTGTTTGTTTGATATAGCCTAGTCACTTCCACTTTGGATCTTAACCTATCTATCTATCAATTCTAACTTAGATAAATCCACTCTGGATTTATCTAAGCTAGCTTAGTCACTTATTTTTTCCAATTCTCCACATTGAAAAGATATCCCACAAGTTCATGTTCAAGAAGTAATTGTATTAAGATCTGTTTGTAATTGTTGATAATAGTGAGTAGTTATTAAGTTTTTGTTGTGATGAAATGCAATGTCATATATGCCTTTCACCAATTTTCTTTTAAATTTTTGAATTCATGTTTTGTCAAGGTGCACTATAAACCAAATAGGCCTACTTGAACATGAATATGAAAAAATCTATCTTGAATCAAACCGCAGAGATTCTCATATCTCTGCAAATTATAATAATGTAGTGATGCCATTTTACCTATTTATTTTTTTAATTTTTTATTTCTCCACTATCTAGTGGAAATTGGTTAGGAATCTAGACTCCTCCAATTGCATCAATTCATATAGTCATGTAATATCCCAAATTTTGACCTAGGCATAAGTCCCATTGCATATAATGTTGCTTTGATTTTTATGTTTTGTATATTGTGTGTAAGACCCCACTACACATTAGTATGATGATTTGTTAGATATATTGGGCGTAAGCCAATGCATATGTTTTATTTAGCACGTATGCAATTGTATATGTCGAGCATGGACCCTGATTGACAAGAGTATTGTCATAGGACGATATACTGACTATATTATGTGATTTACCTTAAAAATACATATACCAATATGATTATTGTTATAGAATGTGCAAAAGATTGATTGCACGATTGAGTTCTATAAATGTGTTGGGTGTAGACCCTGAAGCACACGATTGATGAGATTTTGTGTTAAGCACAAGCTCTGGAGCACATGAGTGATTTTATTTTTGTGTTGAGCGCGAGCTCTGGAGCACATGAGTGTTTTGATGTTTGTGTTGAGCGCCAGCTCTGGAGCACATGAGTTGTGAAATATATGTGTTGAGCATAAGCTCTGGAACATCGGATCCTTGGCCATTACATACCTAGGTGTATTATACAAGTACATCCTAGCATTAGTGTTGAGCGGAAGGCTCTGGAATTGCACTAAGTTTAATTCTCAGTTTTAGCGTTGAGTATGGGCTCTAAATAATGCTAGGAGACACTGAAAATTAATTGTGTTGATTGAAAACGATTCTGATAAACACCAACCTCATCAAGTACTTGTTTTTAAGTTGATTAAATGAAATTTTGAATTTCTACTTCTCATCAAGTATTGAAGAACTACCACGATATACGAGGTAATCCAACATGCAGGGTTTTTATTAATTTCGTGTGTTTAAGTGTGCAGGGTTCTAGCCATTAATAAACTATAAATTGTAGGTATGAGGTTTTACCTTCTCTATTTCTTATAGATTTTACTAAAGTAGTGTTTATTATCTTTATTTGGAAATCTGCATAATGAATACATGCTTCAGCTCGATTTCCATTAGTTTAAATTATTGAAACTCTGTCTGAGTTATTTCTATATAATCTCTAGAGCTAAAAGTTTATATTGCAGATTAATACATTTGTTTAAATTAAACTCGGCTCTTATTTCCTGAATAGGAATTTAAAGTTTAAATTCTCTTAGTTTTAATTTAAACATTTCTAGACAGTTTAAATATCAAACAAGATAACTTAGGTTAAAACCCCAGTTACTAGATAGACTAAAGTTAGAACCAGAGATTTCACAAATCTAGATAAAACAAACCCTAATATTAATTATAACTAAATAAACTCATTCATTCCTCGAAACTAAAACATTATATAAACTCTATATCAAAACATTTAAATAAACCATTTATAATTATAAATATACAGACCATAGATCAAATCTATGAACCCATTAATTTAAACCATGTCCAAAACATTTAAAAACAACTAATAACTACAAATTTAAAGAAACAGACAAATCAGAGATCAAATCTCTTAAACCTCAAACCAAATCGAGAATATTGGCAGATTTCATATTTCGAGCGAAAAACGATTTTGTTTCCATCTCATAAAATTATTCATAAACAACAATACTTATACCAAATAGTTAAATAAAGGTTGTAATCCATAATATGAAAATAAAACACAAATTTCAAATTTAACCAAACATGGAGGCCAAGAACCTAAACAAGAATTACAATTAAATTAATAAATTATAACCATACACCCAATCTTTATCACACCCAACCCAACCATCGAATGCTGTAAAGGATTGGCTGCAGGCCTTTTTATTTATTCCATATATTGCAAATCAAACGCTATCAGTGAATTGGAAACTATTGACAGTTTTAATAAAACATAAAAACAAAGGCATTCCTAGCGCTTCGTGTTAAGGGAAAACCATCAACCATTACCAAAGAATCATATAAAGGAATCATGGGTTACAACCCTCAAAAACCACAAGTCCATCTATTTATCTTGTAGCCCAAGATTGAGTCATGTAGGCCCAAACAAACAAAACAACACACTACGAATTATATATTAAGGGTTTCGTCTCTTAGGTTGCCCGAAAAGTATTTAAATATAACCAACTGTATAAACAACGACGAAACAGAGCTACACTAAATGTATGCACAGTCACAATCTAAAACATAAATTACATTTAAATAATAAAACCAGTTTGTGTATCCATGCCACAAGCCAAGCTTCATGCTTACGGCCGCAAAGTAAACCCAACCATATTATTAATAAACCATTGCATCCCTATTATTCACCACACTACTACCATAATCATAATTTACACAGTCGAATCATTATTAGTGCCATTGTAAGCAATGGCACTGTAAATACAAACGAAACGCATCATAAGAAGAAACAGTGATTTGTTACCCAAACGGAGTTTCCCATTAAGTTTAATAAAACCAAATACATATTGTTGCAAAACGATAATTTCATACATAGAGCTGAGCCAAGCTATTAACAGTCAACCATATCCAAAAATTACATATGGAAGAGCTATGAAAAGGATACGCAGTCGCATCTATAAATGCCAAGAAACTATCAAAACCCCAACCAACAAAATGACTCAACGATGCATTTCCCACACCCAAAGCTTGAATCCTATGCTAAAATACACAACAATCTAAAGGCCACTGCCAATTTCAGGGATTACCCGAAGATTGTTTGTGCAAGCAACCTATGGCACCACCCTGAATCCAAGCTGAGTGCCACGCCTTTCCCACCTGCATAGACCCAAAATGATTATCAGAAGTATGCATTATTCGAAACAAAAAACCAAACAAATAATACAATGTAGACCAACGCTAATACATACATGTTCCAAGAGCATGGAATCCTACTAGTAGCATAGCATGAGAAGCGCAGCTCGCACCAAGAGCATGAGACCACCCTCTCTACCACCATTTGAAACCCAAATGAACGATAACAAAACCTACACAGCGCTTGAGGCATTCTTTCCCCGCTTCCCAAGGATCATAAATTCGCCACCCTGGCCACCACTATCAACTATATCAAACCCACTCTGGTATAGTTTGAAAACATTATTTCTAGTATCGTTTATCAACCCCATCGCTTAATTCTTAAACCCTCCATCTTCATGCTATTACAAAGTTTCGATGGCATATCTTTATGCCATAAACATAAACCCTTTATACCATATAGTTCAAGCATATGTTGTGTTGCATCTAAGGTTTTTAAAACTTAGCATATAGTTTATACAAATATTTTATAAACATGCACTCATATAAATTCTCATAACCCCTTCTTACCATAGGGTTAAGGTATAGTTTAGGCTTAGGACTTTAGACCTCTCTTCACACAGTTATGTACAAAAATAGTGTAGTGTAGATATAGCTTGTTGTAGATATAGGACGTTTTTATTGCCACAATCATAAGACTGAGTTCACCAAAGAAACCACATGCACAAGAAAGTTAATACATGCCTTAGGTCATGACAAACTAAGTAAGCCCCATAGCAATAGGAATACTTCCCTTTTCGAGTGGTCCCTTACGGGATAGAACCCCACCACTCCACCCCTCGACATATAGAGGTAAGTTATCGTCTTTATAAATAAAACCATAAACGAATTTAAAGACATGTAAAGTGAAAGTAAAATGTAACATAACATAAGTGTCGACAAATGTCCACAACTAATAAACAGGAAAAGTAAACATACAAACATGTCAAAGTAATATAACAACATCATCAGACAGGGAAACACACAGAGGGAAAGCAGCTTATGAAACTTAGGTTTAGTATACAATCAAGTTTTATTCCGCATAAGTTTTAACGATGTCCTTTATTTAGTATTTTATTAGGCTAAAAAAAAATTCATTTTATTTTATGAATTTTAGGGACATTACAAGTGGTATCAAAGCCCAGATTCAAACACTAAGAGACCTAATAGGCGTTACCAACCATTCGTTGCAGAAATAAATTGTATTTGAAATTTTGTTAACTAATAGAAAATTATTTGTATTAAATAATTTAAACTACAAGATTAAAGAAGAGTTCAGGTCATGAATACAGAAAAATACAATAGCCGACAAGGAAATATGAATACCCCCACACAGGAAGGAGAACTGGTGGTTGAATTAAATTCTGATATACTGAAGACCATATAGAGTCTACAAGCAAACTTAAAAAGCTTCAAGGATGATAATATGAATGAAATAAAGGAGCAGAAAGCAATCAATGAATCTTTACTTTGGAACATGACGGGAGGAATCCCGCATGGACATCCTATTCAATCAACAACCAAATCTAAGAAAGGATTTTATCGTAAAGAGGCCAGCATCCCAAGGGTAGAAGGAAAAGAAGAACACGCACCTAAACCTCCAGAAAGAGATTATCATAGTCTTTCCAGTGATAATTCCCTTTCTCCTTGCAAAAAGAAACAGAGGAATGATGACAACCTTCAAGGAGAGTTCAAAAAGATAAGAGCCCCAACCTATGAAGGAGAGATGAACACTGGGGAGAAAGCTAAAGAATGCCTTCCAGGTATGAGCAAATCCTTCAGAGTACACAACTACTCTAGTGAGATGAAAGCTCATCTAGCTATCTGTAATTTAAATGGAAAAGAAGCTAGATGGTGGAGACACTTAAAGAATACCAAAAAGGATGAGGTAAAAGAAATAAGATGGAGTAACTTTCACCGAATATTTCAAGAGAAATACATGTCTAAGAGATTCTTTGATAGGAAAATGGAAAAAATTCATGAGTTAAGAATGGGCTCCATGATCATGGATTCCTTCATTAACATATTTTTGGATTTGTTACATTATGTGCCTTACATCAAGGATGAAAAGGTGAAGATATAGTATTTTTTAGGATGTGTTCCTCCCAATTTTTGAGAGAGAATTGAGTTTGACATGCCTAAAACTATGAACACTACCCTACACAAAGCTAGGCTTTGCTACAAGCATGGACATCTAAGGCAAGAAAACATCAACAAAAGTTGATACGGGTCTAGAACCTTCTCGGACAACCGCAAGCAGGGTTTCAACCCACCACCTTACAGAAAATAGAACAACAGTTTTCCAGCAAACAAAAACTTCAACCATATAGGTGTGAAGCCAAATGTGCCTGCACCAAATGCTAACAAACCTGCAGCAAATGGAGGAGCCATTAATGTTGCCTTGCTTCCAATCAAATGTTGAAAATTCAAAGGGAACCATTATGCCATAGATTATAAAAACAAGACTAATGGAGTCATGTACAATCTACAAGAAGCCCCAACGGTAGATGACATAGCTTGCACACCAAAAACTTTATGCAACTTTGGATGGTCAACAAGCAGACCACCAGGATACTATGGTAGAAATAGAACCTAAGGTTTCAAACACTTATATTTCAATTTTGATTGATCCTGTTGCTTGTCGAAGGTATGAAGCTCATTAAGCTTGGGAAGGTGCGGAAAGTTGGCACCAAGATTTTGCGAACCCTTTGATATACTAGCCAAGAAAGGGCTAGTAGCATATGAACTAACTTTACCTTCTCATATAAAGGTTCATAATGTTTTCCACGCATCATTATTGAATAAATATGTGTATGATATTAAACATATTATTGATTGGTCCTTGTTATACCTGGAACCTGAAGGGGAGTTTGTACCCAAACCCCTTCATATATTGGACAAAAGAGAGGTGCAACTCAGGAGGTGCACCATAGTCCAATTGAAAGTGCAATGGAATCAATTTGAAGCCGATGAGCCTACTTGGGAGAATGAAGCCACCATGAGATAGGCTTACCTCGCCTTATTTCATGAATTCATTCCTAATCCCTAGAACACCAAGAACGGTGTTGTTCGCAAGCGAGGAGGGATGTAATATCCCGAATTTTGACCTAACACTAATGGGCATAAGTCCCATTGCATATGATGTTGCTTTGATGTTTATGTTTTGTATATTGGGCGTAAGACCCCACTGCACATGAGTATGATGATTTCTTAAATATATTGGGTGTAAGCCAATGCATATGTTTTATTTAGCATGTATGAAATTGTATATGTTGGGCATGGAACCTGATGGACAAGAATATTGTCGTAGGACGATATACCAATTGTGCTATGTGATTTACCTTAAAAATACATATACTAAGATTATTATTGTTATAGAATGTGCAGAAGACTGATTGTGTGATTGATTTCTATAAATGTGTTGGGCATGGAACCTGAAGCACATGATTGATGAGATTTTGTGTTGGGCAAGATTTGGAGCACATGAGTGATTTGATTTTTGTGTTGAGCGCGAGCTCTGGAGCCCATGAGTGCTTTTTATGTTTTTGTTGAGCGCCATCTCTGGAGCACATTAGTTATGAAATATCTATGTTGAGCATAATCTCTAAAGCACATGAAATATAAGAATTGGAAGTGTTGGGGATAATCCCTAGAGCATTCCAAATTGATGTTGAGCATAAGCTCTAGAAGATCTGATCCTTGGCCATTGTATCCCTAGGTGTATTATACAAGTACATCCTAGCATTAGTGTTGAGCGAAAGGCTCTAGAATTTCACTAAGTGTAACTCCCAGTTTTATCATTGAGTATGGGATCTGAATAAAGCTAGGAGTTACTGAAAATTAATTGCATTGAGTGAAAACGACTTTGATAAACACCGACCTCATCTTACTTATTTTTAAGTTTATTAAATGAAATTTTGAATTTCTACTTCTCATCAAGTACTGAAGAACTACCACGATATACGAGGTAATCCAATATGCAAGGAGGTTTAGAGATGCCTAACTTAGTTGACCAACCCTACTTAAAAGCCTTGATAAAATGAAATGATTATAAGCTAAGGAAAGCACTATGTAATTGGGATCATGCTATATGATGCCTAAATAAATATTAACAATACTATATGTATATATATAGTTTATATATGTTATGGATAAAATGGTAAGTACATATATTAAATATGAGGAAATAATAATAACTATAATGACTAATCAAGAATCTATGTGTTATGATTTACTAAAGGTAATTAAATAAATATTTAATCCTAAAGAATCAAATTAGGAACTAATTAAAGAGGTTCTAAGTTAAGTTAAATAAATATTAATCTCACATAACTCAATAAAATATTATTTCAAGAAAATAAATGATTCTTGATCTAACTGAAGTTTAACTGTCATTTTCCCTAAAGATTGTCTATAAAGACCCAAGCCAAGAAAAGGCTTGGGAATCCCCATTCTATTCTATCCTCCTAATAATTTTGGAGAGAATTCAAAAAGCAGAGCAATCTGGTTCAGAACCCGAGATTCTGGATAGGAGAAGCCTTACCTTTAGGAGATCTAGACTACTTTCATGTTGGAACCTGCTCGGGGGGATCCAGACTAAAACCAAGAATGGTTTCGGGTCATGGTTGGGTGGTACGTGATAGTTCCCAAGTTATTCGGTTGACAGATCTAACATAAGAATTATCTAAGTTCTTATTAATTCCGTCAATTTAGTGTGCAGGTTCTAGCCATTAATAAACTGCAAATTGTAGGTATGAGATTTTTACCTTCTCTAGTTCTTATATATTTTACTAAAGTAGTGTTTATAATCTTAATTTGAAAATCTGCATATTGAATACATGCTTTAGCTAGATTTCCATTAGTTTAAATTATTGAAACATAGTCTGAGTTATTTCTATATAATCTCTAGAGTTAAAATTTTATATTGTAGATTAATACATTTGTTTAAATTAAACTCGACGCTTATTTCCTGAATAGGAATTTATAGTTTAAATTCTCTTAGTTTTAATTTAAACATATCTAGAGAGTTTAAATATTAAACAGGATAACTTAGGTTAAAACCCTAGTTACTAGATATACTAGACAAAACAAACCCTAATATTAGTTAAAACTAAATAAAATCATTCATTCCTCGAAACTAAAACATTATATAAAATTTGTATCAAAACATTTAAATAAACCATTTATAATATAAATATACATACCGGAGATCAAATCTATGAACTCATTAATTTAAACCCTGTCCAAAACATTTAAAAACAACTAATAACTACAAATTTAAAAAAACAAACAATTCAGAGATCAAATCTCTCAAACCTCAAACCAAATCGAGAATGATGGCAAAATTCATATTGCTAGTGAAACACACTTTTGTTTCCATCTCATAAAATTATTCATAAACATCAATACTGATACTAAACAGCACAGTAAATAAATGTTGTAATCCATACTATGAAAATAAAACACATATTTCAAATTTAACCAAACATGGAGGCTGAGAATCTAAACAAGAATTACAAATAAATTAATAAATTATAACCATACACCCAATATTTATCGCACCCATTCCAGCCATCGAATCCTATAAAGGATTGGCTGCGGGCCTTTTTATTTATTCCATAAATTTCAAATCAAACACTATCAGTGAATTGGAAACCATTTACAGTTTTAATAAAACATAAAAATAGAGGCATTCCCAACGCTTCACATTAAGGGAAAACCATAGACCATTACGAAAGAATCATATATACGAATCATGGGTTACAACCCTCAAAAACCACAAGTCCATCTATTTATTTGCTAGCCCAAGATCGAATCCTGTAGGCTTAAACAAACAAAACCTCACACTAGGAATTATATATTAAGGGTTTCACCTCTGAGGATTCCCAAAAAGGCTTTAAATATAACCAGTTGTATAAACAACGATGAAACAGAGCTACGCTCGGCATATGCGCAGTCACAATCTAAAACATAAATTACATTTAAATAATAAAACCAGGTCATGTATCCATGCCACAATCCAAGCTTCATGCTTACGACCACAAAGTAAACCCAACCACATTATTAATAACCAATGCATCCCCGTTATTCACCACACACTACTACCATAAGCATGATTTACATAGTTGAATCATCATTAGTGCCATTGCAAGCAATGGCAGTGTAAATACAAAAGAAACGCATCATAAGAAGAAACACAGAGTCGTTACCCAAACGGAGTTTCCCATTAAGTTTAATAAAACCAAATACAATTTGGTTGCAAAACGATAATTTCATACACAAAGTCGATCCAAGATATTAATAGTCAACCATTTTATCCAGGAATTACACATGGAAGAGCCATGAAAATGCTACACAATTGCATATATAAATGCCAAACAATTATCAAAACCCCAACCAGCGAAATGACTCAACGATGCATTTCCTCTGCTAAAACACACAGCAGTGTAAAGGCCATTGCCAATTTCAGGGCTTACCCGAATATTGGTTGTGAAAGCAACCTATGGCACTACCCTCAAGCCACAATGAGTTCCACGCCTTTCCCACATGCACACACCCAAAACGATTATCAGAAGTATGCATTATTCGAAACCAAAAACCAAACAAACAATACAAGGTGCAGACCAATACTAATGCATATATGTTCCAAAAGCGTGGAAGCCTGCTGGTAGCACAGCTCGCACCAGGAGCACAAGACCACCCTCTTTGCTGCCATTCGAAACCCAAATGAACGATAACAAACCCTACCCAACGCTTGAGGCATTCTGTCTGCATGTCTGAAGGCTCATAAATTTGCCACCCTTGCCACTACTATCAACTAGATCAAACCCACTTTGTTATAGTTTGAAAACGTTAATGTTACTATCGTTTATCAACCCCTTTGCTTAAGTCATAAACCATCTCCATATTCATGCTATTACAAAGTTTTGATGGAATATATTTATTCCATAAACATAAACCCTTTATACCATATAGTTCAAGAATATGTTATCTTACATCTAAGGTTTTAAAACCTTAGCATATAGTTTACACAAATAGTTTATAAACATGCACTCATATAAATTCTCATAACCCCTTCTTACCATAGGGTTAAGGTATAGTTTAGGGTTAGTACTTTAGTCCTCTCTTCACACAGTTTATATGCACAAAAATAGTGTAGTGTAGATATAGCTTGTTGTAGATATAGGACGTTTTTATTGTCACGATCAAAAGACTGAGTTCACCAACCAAACCACATGCACAAGAAAATAAATCCGTGCCTTAATTCATGATGAAATAAGTAAGCCCCGTAGAAATAGGAATACTTACCTTTCTGAGTGTTCCCTTAAGGGATAGAACCCCTCCACTCCACCCCTTGACATATAGAGGTAAGTCAACCTCTTTATAAATAAAACTATAAATGCATTTAAAGACATGTAAAGTAAAAGTAAAACGTAACATAACATAAGTGTTGACAAATGTTCACAACTAATAAACAGAAAAAGTAAAAGTACAAACATGTAAAATTAATAGAACAACATCATGTAAAATATCATCATCAAACAAGGAAACACATAGAGGGAAAGCAGCTTACAAAACTCAAGTTTAGTGTACAATCACGTTTTATTCCACAGAAGTTTTAACGATGTCCTTGATTTAGTATTTTATTAGCCTACAAACACAATAGGATTTGAACCCGAATTCTAATGTTAGAATCCAACGTCATCTGAAATTTCGCATGGATGTGTCGGAGAGCAATCAATCATCAGAATACTGATAATAGAATATTTATAGATCCATCAAATATCCGACACTCGTGAGTCGGATTTCCGACACTGATAGTGTCGGGGAACCGACACTACCAGGGTTGGATCTTCGACGTTTGTGAAAGCAACACTGGCTGTTATCTGACGGGGAACTGACACTTCCAGGGTGGTTTGTCAACGTCTGCGAAAGAAAAACTAGCAGATATCCGACATTGACGCGTCGGAGATCCGACAGACTATTTATAAAATAAAAATATATAATATATAATACTATATAATAATAAATGACTCGTTTTCGTTTTGGACTGTCAGTTCAATTTGGAGGTTTTTGTGAATTTGAGAGTAGGTCCGGTAGACATGGTAGACAACTCTATTGACCCATGGCAGCAAGAGCTCAACATCTTATCCTCACCGAAAATTACCAGTATACCGTCCCCGTACATAGTGCTGAACACTCTAGAAAATTTGATAGCTGGAAGCGAGAGAAAGGTTCTGATTTCTTCGCCAGATGAAGAGCTGCTAGGTGTGTTCACAGCACAGCCATTGAACCTGGCCTTAGGAGGAGGCCTGTACTCATTATTTCAACCTCTGAACAGAGCTGCAGCAACCGTTTTCATATAAATTCCCCAGGAGGAACCATAAGGAACCCCAAACAGGGAAATTGATCCTTCAGTGTCACAAGGAGCATGCACAGGAGAAGCCGCCGAACAATTGGATGGAATCTTGAATGGGAACTCCACCCTGGAAGACGAAGGCACCCAAATCAATTCTAGGAAACGAAATAATCAGTGTTTAAATCCCTCTAGAATGGATTTTAACGTATTTTGTAGAGTCTAGTGCACCATGGAAGAAGCACTAGAGATGGACGGTTTAACCCTACTCGGGAAAATCAGAGGAAGAAACCCCACCCTGGGGAAAATGAAGGAATGGGCCAGGAAAAATTGGACAAGGCTTCAAGGTGAAGGCCAGTTTATTAATTTTCTTACAAAGGGATGGTTCAGCTTCTAGTTCATATGCAGAGAGGATTTATACCTCATACGCAGCAAAGTCTAGAAATATGAGAAAAACTCATTTCAGCTAAAGTAGTGGACCCCCTTGTTCGATGCGGAAACAGAGCAACTCAATACAATACCAGTCTAGGTTCGCCTGCCAGGACTACCATTGGAATTCTGGAACCCGGCCTGGCTTAGTGAAATCATGAATGAGCTGGGGACTTTCATTGAAGTGGACCTCTTGTTTTAGCAGATGAAAATAAAAAAGGTAGCCAGGATCCTAGTCTCTTTGAACATCAGAACTATTCTTCCTGAAGCCTTTAATTTTGTATGGAAAAACAAGCAAAAAAGACAGTTGTTGAACTATGAAGGGCTCTCGTTTTGATGCCACAAATGTCATGAAACAAGACATTTGGCAAGAAACTGCCCAAACTTTGTTCCCTCAACAACTGGAAGAAGGAAGTGGGTTAGGCAAATAGAGGCCCCAAGCTCCAAAGAAACGGATCTGAACACACCTTTAGACAAAAATCCTCTCAGGTCGGAGGGCATAGAACAACCATTGGATCAAGTGGAAAGAGTGAGAGCAGTAGCAGCAGAAGGGACTCCTCAACAGATGGAACAGCGTCTGATCGTGTCTCCCCCACTGGGTATGAACACTTCTTCCCTTAGTAATCAATTGAACAATTTATCTTTGAATGAGGAAAAATCATTGCCTACCCCTATCACAAACAGTCCCCCTCCCCTAAAAAATGGCACCTCCTCCCCCGCATTCAAAATTACCTCCAATTCAAACCAGGAAGCCTCCCCTTCCACCATAAAAAATGACTCACCCACTCAGTCCTCCTCTATCTGTTTCCACCTTCGTTCAAGGGACGTTCCAATCCCTCAAAAACAAAAAATCCCTACAAAAGGACTAGGGGTAAATGCCAGGATCGCATCTAAAGGGAAAGGGAGAGGAAGACCATCTCACCTCTCTATGGCCCAGAGCATGGCGCTCAGGGATCAGGCAAGTGGCAGACAAACAACCATTTTCGGGGTGCGTAGAGCAGTGCAAACCCCAGATGGGGTGCCAGAATGAAATTTGTCTCCCTAAACTGCAGGGGTCTGGCAAGCACTCGAAAAAATCTTGCCCTAAAAAGGATGATGGAGGTTCTATCACCAGAAGTAATCCTTCCACAAGAAACAATGGGTCCAGAGCTAGAAGTTGAAACTAGTTTAACATCACTTCTTCCGCAATACTCTTTCACAGTGCAAAGTGCCATCGGCCACTTTGGAGGTCTAGCAATTGGATGGAAGAAAACAAGCATTTGGTGCACAAAATCAGGAGGTGCATGCTTATATCTAAATCAAAGTCATTTTTTTCAAATTTCTTTAGGCTTGGGAACTGGAACCAACAGCTATGCAGAACTCATGACATTG
>LPNX010113378.1:63798-140534 GCA_001517045.1 Pseudotsuga menziesii
TCACTCTAAATTTTTTTGTAAATTTGAAATATATTTTTGAAAGCATAGCACAAAATCAGTCTTTTATGAATGGATGCCTTACTGATTTGTTTACTGATTTTTTTTTCTGCCATTGACTAAATTAATGTTTTAATGAATGAGTTAATGAATGGTTTTTTCAGCTGTTGAATGATTGAATGGTTTAATGAATGTTTTAAAGAATGATTTAATGAAAGCATTTTTCAACTATTGAGTGAAATAATTTGCATTGTAGATGCATTATTATTTGCTTTGTGAAATAGTGAAATAAATTGTTATTTGCAAGTATACGCATTGGGTTTGGGGAGTTGAGAGTGATGTGAGGGGGGGGAGGGGCCATAAGAGCTTCCACCTTCACATGGTTGGTCCTGTTTATTAGAGAATATTAAATTATTCTCAAAACAGAGAGGAGCTCAATGAATGGTAAGGAAGAATACATTAAAAAACATCTATTTCTATATTTTTACTGTGTAATTTTCACTATTGATATTTGACTCCTCCATTGGAACTTGTTACAGATAGCGTTGAGAAACATTTCCATAGTTAAGAGGCAAGAAATGGAGTTTTGATTAGATCGATGGCCTTATATACATAGTATTTTTGGTTATCCATGTTTTATCAGGTGATATATTCTTAACAATTAATTTACTTGAATAGTTGAATAGTATTGTAATTTACATTGTAATAGAATTGTATTTATTTAGATTGTTTTTGTTATTTTCATAAACAAACATAAATATATTTGATGGGTCCTAACATGAAACTATTGCAACAGGACAAAAAATGAAGTATGTTGAATGCTGTTTTGAAAGGTAAAGCATAAGAAGACAGTGTGAAGATCCAGAAATCAAGGTACAAATATGTTTTCTTTTGTTTGATTGAGCTGTGTATTTGGTATTTATGCATGTGCACACACATACATTTAGTTGATGATGATGATTACCATACATAGAGGTGAAAAACAATCACTAGAGGCAAGAATATAGACTATGTAAACGTTCTACAAGTTAGGCAGGGGTCTTTTGACATCCTTGACATTTCTAGATTGTTAGGTTCATCATTAAACCAAAAAGTTTGGAGTTGTTCCAAAACAAGAAAATTCTGCTTTGAAAAATCTATCTGTTGAAACAACCTGACAAGTGTTTATGAAGTGCATAGAGGCACTCGAAACACATTCCTGGTGAGAAAGAAGGTCATAGGGATTTAGTATTTCACTTTGTGCACCTCTCCACATATTTGGATTTTTTTCTCTAGTTTCTCTTGAAAGATAAATGCTTTCCAAAATGGCTTCAAACCCATTTTTCAATTTTCAACCACCTTTACCAAATTGCATCCCTAGCTACAAATATTTTTCCAAATCAATGTTGCAATTTTCATCTTGGGGTATATCACTGACGGCCCAGATATACACATATTGGAAATATTAGGGAAAATGTCGGGGCAAATATTAGTAAGCATAAACTTGGACCTGAAAAACTCAGAAAATATTAGCAAGCATAATTTTGAAACTGAAAAACACAGAAAATACCAAAAACATCAGGAACAATAGAAAACTTTAAAGCTCAATAAAGTTTTGGAAATATTGGGAGAAATTGGAGATATTTGCAATCCAAGAGCCTTCAAGAACAGGAACCCCTCTCAGAGAAACAACACCTTCAACTAGGAGCCCTATTAATTCATGACCATCTACTCTAGGAAGATGTGTAGCACCAGTGGAGGCAGTAAAAAATTCTCAACTGGGCCTGAAAAACCATCACGAATTATCAGAGAAGCAAGTGCATGAGAGCACTAGAAGGGAAATTATGGCTCTAGGTGCACAATTTGGGAAAGTCAAATATCATGGGATGGGCTAGTAAATAAGTTTAAGAGCAAGATGCTTCTAAATCACTCAAGACTAATGATATGGAACATGCTAAATTGAATTTCCTAGAGGCTCAAGTTGCAACATGGGAGGGGGCAGAGTAGGCTAAATACATGGCCATGTGATTCTCTTGTAAGTTTGAGAAAGTAATCAAAAAATAAAAGCAGAAGCTAAAATGAAGAGAGTGGAGGTATACTCTCCCTTCCTCCTAACTTTCATGTGTCATCTTATGAAAACCTTAGTTCTTTCGAAGTTATAATCGAACATTGTGAATGGTGGAAGATTTCATCCAATATGTAAGAATGGTCTTAGTACTAAATCTAGACAGGCTCAATCAATGGCTTCCTTTGCAACATGATAGTAGGGTAAGACAATACTACCAATAAAGGACCATAATCTAAAAAATATCAATAACCTGACTAGCTGATTTTCCTTACTTATAGTCTCGTCACTTGTGTACATACTTGGATTTGAGCATAATTTCATCCAATAATAATTTTATATAGGGTGCATTGCCTACTTTATCCCACTAAATCGTACATATGCTTCAGAGTAAATTCATAGATGGATTCTTTTGTAATGTAATGGTAGGGTAAGAGAATACTATCAACAAATAACCATGATCCCAAAAGTTATCAATAACTTGAGTTGTTTATTTTTCTCACTTCTAATCCATATTTCGAAGCTATGCATATTGAAGCATGTGTCACAATAAATAGAGGTAGTGGTAGGTCTACTAGACGCACCTAAACTTATGCACTTTTTTATCCAATGGTGTTACCATATACACATACAACATAAGAAAAAAAAAGGGACAAGTCTACTTATCTCCCTTTGGGTGCATGATGCAAATCTTGACCTAGCCACTTGGAGATCTATTCTCATAGTCGATGGATAGATACTCATAATTCTTAATAAAAATTTTCATGTGGATAACCTTTTTACTTGTTGGAGGCTATTAATGCCTGTTTTGACATCTAGTGATATCATTTATTTCCTTGTTCTATGTGAATTCAGTCTTTGTTAGCTTACTTTGGGTTTTTTTTACATTCAATTCGTGGTTGATTTCCATCAAATTGGATTATAGTTTTTTTGCGTAAAACTAAGGTTTCATTTGAAGGTTTTGTATTTTTCACTTTTACTTTTCTCTTTATTTGGCATAATCGATTAGTCTTAGAATCTTGGAATAGAGATAAGATTATGACGATGAGAGTAATTTAAAGTCACAGCCTAGAAAGATGAACCAAAACAAACAGTAGGCCTATGGCCTATCAGTGTCATTAACATTGAGGCCAAAATATTTTTTTACTCTTTGCCATTATCTTGTAAATGTTGGGTTCAAAGCTTCCTGTTCTCTACTTCCTATTCACCAAAAGGGATGAATGAATGGCTCCACTCTAATTGGTTTCAAGCTTGGCTAGATGGATTTGCAATGCCTTCCACGGGATGGATGCTCAACCAAGGAATGGCCTTATATCCTTGCAATGCTTATCAAATAAACAAAACTGTTTACACCAATTCAAAACCAGTAGCCCAAGATTGTTTCTCAACTGAGTTCCAACTCTGTTTATTACATTATAATAGTTATAACTCTGCCCATTCATAAAACCAACGGCTAATAAGATGCATGGCATTCTGCAATTCATAAATAGGCTAACAGTTAAACATTACACGAGCATTATATATGGCTAGAGTTAATTGCAAAGATTTTATCACTCAAGTAGTTATGTATATAACGCTGACTAGGTAGATAATTCCATGCAAAGCTTGAGACAAATTTATTTAAGGAGTCACTTCCGTTAGCAGTTGTATAATGAATGTGCAAAATCGGCACTTAATTAATAACTATTCCCCTGCGCCATATGATGGTTGTGGTTAACTAGTTAAGCACACAGGATTTAAACAGAGCACCAAGTAAACCAACCATTCGTTATTATTAGTCTATGAATTATATATATATATAATGGGGCTTTGTTGTATGTAAAGCATACCGCACCAAGGATTGAAGATGTTTGGCTACATAGCATGTTATTGCACAGTGCACTAGCTAATACATTAACCAAGCAAATTGAACAAATAAAAATTGGGCTGTAGATGCCAGGCAGCAAAGAAAATGTGTTGTAGCTGATCCATTAATTAAATCAATGATCAACCAGATTGATCTCAGTCATAAAGCATTTAAACACATTCGACACCAGATTATTCTGGAAACCCAAATGGAAAACCAGCAATGGCAAGTTCTAATTATTCTTGGGAATTGTTAAAAAGGATGAGCTATACACTTTCATCAAAATTTCATGTATTCTTACTCACTGGCAGCAATTTACAGATTGCTCTGGTTCAAAGATGATCTTTGTTCCGGGTGGACATGTTAGGAATCCTCTTTGTCCTTCAATATTTGAGTAGATTGCTTCACTCCTAGTCCTCATTCCTCTACTACTGGCCATCTTCTTCCCTAGCATTATTTTTTTCCATATCCCTTTGGTTGTCTTTGCATCAAGCAAGCATTTTTTATGATAATGTTACCTTGAAATTCCAACCATAGTGATTCATTTCACCTTCTTGTTGGCCTTTAGCCTTTAAAGTTGATTGTTGACTTCAAACTTTTCCAAGGATTTTTTTCATTACAAAGTTTGGAAGAGGGATTAATTCAGATCCATTTTGGATTACCAAATGCCAAATAAACTTATGAGACCCCCTTGTTGAACTAGTTTATCTTGTTGGGATGTGACTGTGTAACTCTTCTCTTACTAGGCCATGAGTTGTTTGATGCCCTTACAGTTGGGCCCCGACTTTGTAACCCTTCTCCTTCTAAGTTGTGAGTGTGCAGCTCTTATCTTGCTATGTTTTTAACTCTTTGATTCCCTTAGGGTTGGGCCGTGACTATCTTGGTGACACTTAGTTGGGTTGTCATTGTCCTGTGACCTCTTGATTTGGGTCAACCTTCCTGTTAATTCTTTTGAGCATGTCATAACCTCCTTGTGGAAACTAAGGGTTTAACAATACCTTCTTACTACTAGTCATGACCTTGTTGGATTCCCAATTTTGACCCTTGACCTTGCCATTGCTCATTAGAGCAGTCCATGACTCTGTTGATGCTCATTGGAATAGGTTGTCACCTTGTTGTTGTTCACTAAATTTAGTCATGAACCTAATTCCATTATAAAGCATGGGAGTGACTTCTTTTTGGGTTTCTAAGGATGGGTGTGATCTCCTTATGGACCGCTAAAATAAATTGTGATCTTGTTGCACTATTTTTCGTGACCTTCTATGGATTGTATGGAAGGGGATTGCAACCTTATTTAAACTGCTAAGTCTACCTTACCTTTGTCTTGCCTATTGCAACAAATTGAGTCCATTAAAGAGTGTCTCTACATGTATGGATTAAGGATGCCGGATTCCTTTGTTCATTTGAAGGAGAATCTATCTTGCTTGATTTAGGACTATCCTAAAGGCCTTTCATTTATTGCAGCCTAACCTTTAACCTACTACAATCTATGTTTTATCTCTCTCACAAGGTATGCCATCTGATCCTTTGGTGACTTTTCCTTTCAATGACAATATGTTACCCTAAAAGTAACTGAGTATAAGGAAGATCCAAACTAGTTCTAAACCAACATTGTTATAGTTCATTATCGTTGTTCTTTAGTTGTTAGTTTGTTTTACATGATACTATTTCTATTCTTATTGTTTAGTTTATGTACATTGCAATTGAAAAATTGTATCTCAAGGACCAACTTTAACATAATGGCAATTGGAGTGTCAAAGTTGAAAGAGACAAAAATTATGTTTTGAATTTATTACAACAGTATTGTTCTGTATCTAGCTCTTTTTTAGTTTTGTGTTATGCATTAAAGTATAAAATTTTAATTATCTTATATCAAATCCTAACCTAACCCTGAATTTCAACAATTGTCTTAATTAGTTAAATATTTCTTTCTAATGTTCATTAGTTAATCTTTGGATATTTTTTTTAAATCCATCAACAAGCGTCGCTTTTTCGACGTGCTTCCGACACTCCGGTAAACACATCCGACGGCCGTGGCATGACTTTGACGCTTCCACCCGTCGGATTACCGATGGTTCAAGTGTCGGTCCGCATCGGAAGGCTGACTCTTCCAGTGTCATATGGCATCGGTTAGCCGACACTCGCTGGATAAAAATACTGATGGCAGCGCCATTCTATCCGTCGGATTTTCGACGCTTTATGCAATTTTGATTGACACTTTGGAAGGGAATATGGTTGAATATGCAACACAATGGTCTATCGGATCTTCGACCCACATTAGTCACATGTCGAAGATCCGACGTCAGGCCATCAACGGCAAAAAAAAGGTGTATGTGTCGAAAAGACGACAGATAAGTGTAGAATTTCAGACATGCAAGGTGTCGGATTTATGGGTAATTTTTTGTAGTGGAAATTTATTTTTTTATTTTATGAATTTTATGGACATTACAATTCATGATTCTTCAACTTAGATTTTTCATTTGCTAAGTAAGTTGTTTTTTTGTTTTCTCAATCTCTCTCTAGTCATCAATCGTCTTTCCTCCCACCCCTGGATATGGTAGAGAATGCTATTAAATCTATTATTTCACTGGATAATGTTCAAATTCCTCAATCTCCTATTCTCACAAAAGATACAATAACTGAAGGGAATTTGGGGAATATCACACCTACTATCCCCATTGACATCTAAGTGAAACCCCTTGTCGTGGAACATGTTCACATCGACCAAACTTGCTCTCCTGAAGACATCAAAGCTTACACAAGATTATTTAAATAGTTCCATGACATTTTTGCATGGATCTATGAAGAAATGGCAAGTATCGACCCCTCCATCATTGTTCATAAGATCAAAACTTATCCTGGGGAAAAACCCATCCCACAAAAAACTCCATCCCATGCACCCCCGCAGGATTGCAGCTATAAAAATAGAAGTCAAAAAACTCTTGAAAGTTGGCTTTATTTATCTTGTCCCCTTAACATAATAGGTATCTTACATCGTTCCCATCATGAAAAAACAAGGAATTATTAGAGTATGTGTCAATTAAATGGATTTAAACTAGGATTGTCCCAAAGACAATTACCCTACCCCTTTCATAGACTAGATTATCGATAATTGCATTGGTAATGTTATCTTTTCATTCATGGATAGCTTCTCCAACTACAATCAAATCGAAATCCATCGAGATGACCAACATGATATTTCCTTATCTTCCCCTGGGAAACATTTTCATATCTCAAGTTACCCTTAGACCTTAAAAATATTAGTTCCAGATTTTAGCAGGCCATGCCGTATGCCTTTCATGATATTAAGCATATAGTGGATCCGTATCTCGATGATTTTCTATCCCATTCAAATCATCGTGAATTTCACATTGATTATCTAACAATTAATTTCCTTAGATGTCAATTTTGTAATATCTGCTTAACTCATAAGTGCATCTTATGTGTTGAGATTGTTAGAATAATAAACCCATATTTACCTACCTTAGACATTAATTAATCCATTTTTTTCTTATTTTCCTAGTTTCCAATATTCCACTCTATGCAAGTTGTCTTCCACATGCCATAGAAGTCAAAATTGCTAAAAAATGAGTCATGGAGCGCTTGGGAAACCTCCTAGAATCCATATTTAGCATATCTGCTTTATTCTAGATCCTCCCTAGCGCATATCTGCTTTTTCTGCTAAGTTTCCTGCTTTATTGAGATTTATGGCAAAAGGGAAAGTAAGACTAGGTGTAGTTGACTTGTTTTTTTCCCTCGTCATCCTCCATTCTTTTCTCCTAATAAAAGCATGTATGAGTTTTCTTTCCATCACTTATTATCTTTCCTACTTGACTTTTCCAATTCGTGAGCCTCTAGGTAGATTTGGAAACTGCTTTATGCACCTATGGGGGATTTGACTAGATTTAGTAAGCCTACTTTTTGACTATTTTGAATGGCATCCTTATGCATTTGAATCTCTAATGTAATTATATATTTCAGCAGCCTATGTCTTCATAATGTTGGCTATTGTACACTTGTTCAATACAAATTAGTGTTATGCTCCAATTTCAGTCTCCTTTGTGTGTAAATTTGCATGTTTGATTAGCAATTTTGTGAGTGCAATTGTTATATCACTTGGGTTAAATTTCCACATGGTATTAGAGCCTTTGTATATCGATTTCTCTCCTTCCATATTGCTATTGCAGGTTTTACATCTTGACTAGGAGCATTCTCTGACTAAAGGGCACAGTTTTTGAGCTATGGATCAATCTCAGAAGATCATCTTGACTCCATTTAATTTCTTTGAATGGAAAGCAGAGATGGAGATACTATTGAGAGCGAAAGGTCTCTACAAGGTGACTATGGAAACTGAGGCAGAGCCCAATGCACCTGCAAAGAAAATTAAATTGCACAATAGGAGGGATGAGGCCTATGGTCTTCTGTGTCTGAGCATATCCAGAGATCTCCTCTTCCATCTTGATGGATTGACATCACCTAATGAAGTGTGGGAGAAGCTTGCATATATTTTTGGTAATATGGATGAGATGAGAGGACATCAAATTGAGAATGAATTGATCTCTTTGAGTCCCAGCAACTTCGAATCCCTGCAACTCTACTTTTCCAAGTTTAAAGCCCTTGTTTTGGAGCTAAAACAGTGTGGAATTGAAAAGAAGGAGGAGCAACTAGTTTTGGCCATACTCTCAAAGCTTGGCCCTAACTATTCAGTGTTTTTTTCTACCTTCCATGCCACCAAGTTGATAGCTCGAGCCTGGAAGATGCCTAAGCTTGCAGAGTTCATGGAATCCTGCACACAAGAACAGGATAAATTGGTGATGATGGGCACCATCAAACCTTCCAAAGACTAAGATTTGGTTGCTGGAGATTCGAGGGTGGATTCAAAAGGCAAGAAGAAAGATAAAAATCCACCTAAGCAAAAGAGATACAAGAACAAGTCTCAAGAGGAGCCCCAAGGCTCCAAGAAGAACTTCCAAAAGAAGAAGAACAAAGGATAAATGAGCAAGTGCTCATACTACAGTAAGGGCTATCATCCTAAAAGCTCATACATGAAAAACCAAATTGACATGTTGACCCAACTCCTGGAGAAGAATAACATCTCCCTTCCTGATTGCTCAAAGAAGAGGGAAGGAGGATCAAATTCAGAGGATAGAGAGAGAGTACATGCATTGGTTGCTGGCACATCAAGCTCACCTAGCTTCATCATAGACTTTGGAGCTTCAAGACATATGGTTTCGACCAAGGATGCATTCTCCTCTCTTGACATGTCGAAAGGTCCACCAATAGTGCTAGGAGATGACTCTCTCACTGATAGTTTGGGGAAAGGAAGGATTGATCTTGACCATGGTAAGTTCAGTAATGTATTATATGTTCTAGGTCTTGCCTCTAACCTCTTGTCAGTGTACCAGATGACTCACATAGGGTCTCCAAAGAAGGTCATATTCTCCCCCGATGATGTTGAGATCACAAAGATCTCTAATGGTAAAGTCATTGCAAAAGAAGTTGTAGATCACACTTTGAAGGTATACATGTTTTCACATTTTCTACCCTACTCAAACCCCTCTACTCTTCTGATTCATGCTAATGAGGTAAGCAAGCTTTGGCATGAAATATTTGGCCATCTTAACTATAAGTATCTTTCTGATCTAAGTGAAAAATAAATGGTCATAGGGTTACCAAATATTAAGTTTTCCAAGGGAGTCTGTCAAGGTTGTATCCTAGGAAAACACCCAGAGCATAAATTTGAGAGAGCTAGTCATGAGAGAACCTCTACACCTATTGATTTGATCCATAGTGATGTTTCTATTCCATTTCATCATATGTCAATGCATTAAGCCAAATATGCATTGACCTTCATAGATGACTTTTCCAGGTATTGTTGGGTTTACTTCCTGAAGCATAAGTCTGAAGTTTTTGGCCTCTTCAAAGTATTTAAGGCTTTGGTTGAAAACCAATCTGGGAGGAGACTAAAGATCCTCAGATCTGACAATGGTGGTGAGTATGTCAATTCTGAGTTCATTCAGTATTGTGAAGATGCAGGTATTCAGATGCACCATTCAATCCCTTACACACCACAGCAAACTTTTGTTGCTGAGAGAAAGAACAGATCACTGAAGGAGATGACAACCTGTATGATGGAGGCTAAGACTTTGCCACCAAAGTTTTGGGCCGAGGCTATAAACTATGCATCCTATATCCAGAATAAGGTGCCTTATAAATAGCTTGATGGTATGACTCCTTTCATAGCTTGGAGTGGGCACAAGACAGACGTGACCCATTTCAATATTTTTGGCTCAATGGCTTGGGCTATAATTCCAACAGAAAAGAGGAAGGCTTTGCAGCCCCAAAGCCAAGAGTGTCTATATTTTGGGTACTCTAAATATTCAAAAGGGTACAAGCTGATCAATTTGAGCACAAACAAAGCCTTCATTGAAAGGAGTGTTCAGTTCCAAGAAGAGCCTTTAGCAGCAGTTGAAGTTGGAGAGTCTTGTTCACCACCAGAACCATTGAATGTAAGTGAAGAGACAAATGATTTTTCTGATTCTGATATGTCTGATAATGATTATTTAATTGCAGATCATGACAGTTCTACAAGACCAAAATCGACAGCAAATACCATTCATGCAGCTGGGGAACTAGCTGGAAATCCTAGTAATCCTAGGAGGACTAGATCTCAGTTTGAGAGTGCCCTGTGTATGAAAGACCCTTTGTTTGCAGAGAAGTGTTATATGATGGTTGAATCAGACCCAAAGACATATGAAGATGCAGCACATGATCCAATATGGAAAACAGCCATGAAAGAAGAATTCAGCTCACTCCAAAAGAACAACACTTGGGAACTGGTTGATCTTCCCCCAGGGAGGAAGCTAGTTCAATGTAAGTGGTTTTTCAAAACTAAGTTTGTTTCTGATGGTTCACCTTTGAAATATAAGGCAAGATTGGTAGCCAAGGGCTACTCATAGGTACATGGTATTGACTATAATGATACCTTTCCACCAGTGGCAAAGATGGACTCCATCAAGCTAGCCTTAGCCATTGTAGCTTCAAAGCAGTGGGAGGTACATCACATGGATGTGAAGTGTACTTTCCTGAATGGAGATATTACTGAAGATATTTACATGCATCAACCTCAAGGGTTTGTTACTAATCCATATTTTGTGTGCAGGTTAAAGAAATCATTGTATGGGCTCAAGCAATCCCCTAGGGCTTGGTATGCCAAGATTGATGGCTTTCTGTTGTCATTGAGTTTTGTTCGATGCAAGTCTAATCCTAATGTTTATTTGAAGCTGATTCATGGTTATTTGATGATTATTGTCTTGTATGTGGATGACCTTCTGATTATAGGAAGTTCAAAGAAAGATGCAATGAACCATGCATTTTCTATGACTGATTTGGGGTTGTTGAGCCAATTCTTGGGTCTCAAAATTGCTCAATCCCAACATGGAATAAAGGTGCATCAGTCCAAGTATACTTTAGATTTTCTGAACAAGTTCAACATGAAATATTGCAAGCCAGGCAAGACTCCCTTCCTTTCAGGAGTTAAGCTTGAAGAAGCAGGTTCTTCTCCTATGGTAAATACTACACTGTATAGGAAATTGATTGGGTGTTTGTTGTAGCTTACACACACTCGAACTAATCTTTCTTATGCAGAAGTGTGGCTTCAAGATACATGGATCAGCCTCATGAGATCCATTGGAGAGAAACCAAAAGGATCCTTAACTTTGTTCAGGGAACAAGAACTCATGGGATCTTCTACAGCTAAAGTTGATCTTTATTTGATTGGGTTTACTGATAGTGATTGGGCAGGTGACAACATAGATCGAAATTCAACATCAGGATATGTGTTCATTCTTGCTGATGGACCAATCATCTGGTCAAGCAAGAAATAGAGTGCCATAGCACTCTCATCTACAGAAGCAGAGTACGGAGGAGTTGTAAATGCAACAACTCAATGTTTATGGTTGCAGGGGATACTTGGTGAGTGTGGCTTTGAATCAGACTTTTCAAATATTATCTATTGTGATAATCAGAGTACCATTTGAATCTGCAATGATCCAGTTCAGAGACAGAGAACCAAACACATTGAGATCCATATACACTACATCAGACAGCTTGTGCATGATGGCACCATTCACCTACTCTTCTGTGCATCTTCAGAACAAGTAGCAGACATCTTCACCAAAGTTTTTTGTGAGAAGACATTCAGCAATATCAAATCACTATTGGGTATTGTTTATCATGCTGTGAAGCATGATTGATGACAATATTTCCAAATTTTTTTTTACTATCCATGTTTAAGGGAGGATTTTCCCACTGGGTTTTTACCTCTTTCCTTGGTTAAATGGACATGCAGTATGTAAAGGGTGACTAAGAGTTGTTTCTAGCCCCTATATTTTTCTGATATTTACTCATAAATTCAGGCTTAAGGGGGGGTGTTAGAATAATCAACCCATAGTTACCTACCTTAGACATTAATTAATCCATTTTTGTCTTATTTGCCTAGTTTCCAATATTCCACTCTATGAAAGTTGTCTTCCACATGCCATAGAAGTCAAACTTGCTAAAACTGAGTCATGGATCACTTGGAAAACCTCTTGGAATCCATATTTAGCATATCTTCTTTATTCCATATCCTTCCTAGTGCATATCTGCTTTTTCTGCTAAGTTGCCTGTTTTATTGAGATTTATGGCAAAAGGGAAAGTAAGACTAGGTGTAGTTGACTTGTTTTTTTCCCTCATCATCCTCCATTCTTTTCTCCTAATAAAATCATGTATGAGTTGTATTTCCATCACTTATTAGCTTTCCTACTTGAATTTTCCAATTCATGAGCCTCTAGGTAGATTTGGAAACTACTTTATGCACCTGTGGGGGATTTGACTAGATTTAGTAAGCCTACTTTTTGACTATTTCAAATGGCATCCTTATGCATTCAAATCTCTCATGTAATTACATATTGCAGCAGCCTATGACTTCATAAGTTTGGCTATTGTACACTTATTCAATACAAATTAGTGTTATGCTCCAATTTCATTCTCCTTTGTATGTAAATTTGCATGTTTGATTAGCAATTTTGTGAGTGCAATTGTTCTATCACTTGGGTTCAATTTCCATAGAGATCGGATGTCTTCTTGGATTCATTGTTTCAAAATACATGATTCAAATTAATCCCTTGAAAGTTGAGGCTATTCTGGCCCTACCCTCACCCACAACCACTATGAACTTCAAAGTTTGCAATTGAAGGAAAAAAAAATTGTCGTTTTGTGTGTAATTACGCAGAGAAAACACATGGTTTTACGTAGTTGATAAAAGGGAATTTCCTTTTGTTTGGGATGACATCACTCAATGCACATTCATTAATCTCAAACCTGCTATAACACATGCAATTGTGTTTCATCCACCTAATTATACAAACGTTTATCTCCTTTACCTTGCTACCTCTATATCTATTGTTGGTATGGTATTAGTGTAGGAAGATAATAATGGCCAAGAACATGTGATTTATTATATTAGTAAGAGTCTTATTGACTCTGAAGTATGTTATTCACATGTTGACAAGTTGGATATTGCAACTGTCATAGTTGTATAGAGAGTTTGTCACTACATTATTCTCTACATGATGATTGTTCTCATATACTCGAAACCCATGTACTATATTTTGACTCATCAAACACTAGGGTGGAAATATTCTTGCTGGATTGTTATCCTGCAAGAGTTTGAATTGGAGGTTGCTAATTCCAACTCTAAGAAATCATTAGTATTTGTGGAAATCATGTGTGAACGTCCCTGTATTGATCAAGAAGTTGAGCCCATCGACTCTCTTCTCGATGAATCATTGTTCCTAATTAGTATGTATGATCCATGGTATGGAGACATTTCTTTATATCACCAAAAATAACACTTCTGGCCCGACCTATATTGTGATGACCATCGTCATATTTTCCATTTCGTAAAATACTATCTAATAGTCGGTGACCGCTCTATATCGTCAAGGTATTGACTTGATTCTACGATGTTGTTTAACCCATGACAAGGCCAAGCATGTTTTGAATCACTTCCACTCTAGGGAATGCAGTGTTCACCTCTCTAGGATGGATACATCCCAAAATATTTTACGCATCGAATACTTATGGCTATCAATTTTCAAAGATTCTATGGAAGCAGTCAATAAGTATCTTCCCCACCAACCTTTCCTTGCAAAAAGTGCAGTCATTTTTCCCTATTACACCTAGTTCTTTCCATCGACCCCTTTGCAAAATGGGGCTTTGATATTATGAAATGTAATCCTACCTTGGTTGGGGAACATGGCTATGCCATTGTTACTATAGAATACTTTACAAAATTGGTCGAGGCTATTTCTACATACAAAGAAGATGGAAAAATTGTTGCATTCTTTATGTTTAATCATGTCATTACCAAATTCAAAGTTCCATAAGCCATTGTCACTGACCATGGATCACATTTTCAAAACCAAACAGTAGCTGAATTAAGTGCCAAGACGACTTTCTATATTAGAACTTAACCTCGTACTACCCCTAAGCAAATGGGCAAGTAGAGGCCATAAATAAAGTCTTGAAAACCATGATATAATAGATGGTAGGGACCCACAACTCAAGTTGGAATCTAATTATCCTTTAATCTCTTTGGTCATATAGGACCTCCATAGAAACCGTTGTCAGGTTCACACCTTTCCAATTCGTGTATGGTCTGGAGGTAGTATTACCTATTGAGTGAGAGGTACTATCTCTCAAACTAGTTGTTGAACTCTTGTAGAACACTACAACTTAGGAAGAATGGTTTATGTACTTGGCCAGACTCAATGAGACTCATCATGATGCTACTCTTGCCAATGAAACACATAAAAGGTGCATCAAATCCTAGTATGATAACTCAATCAAACCATGCATTTTCAATGAAGGTGATTTGGTCCTGACATATGATCAAATTCATGGTAAACTAGGGGCGGGAAAGTTTGAGTCCATGTGGCATGGGCCCTACATCATGAAGTGTGTCTTAAAGAAGGGGGACTATGAGTTATTTGACTATGATGTGATACCTTTGTGGGGGACTAAAATGGTCTCTACCTTAAAAGGTATTATGCTTAGGATAATACTGCATAAGTGATTTGTACATTTTGTATATAATGTGTGTTTGATATAGTGTGTATTTTTTCTTTTCATGTGTTCGGATCTCATCTCAACCTTGATTGTTTATACCATGTTCTACTTGAATGTGCAGATGACAACCTATTTTGGATTCGCAGATGGTGCTAGACGACACACTCGAAACCTTAGTTCGGAAAACTGGGTATTGTATTCTTATGCTAATGAAATTATGATCTCAGGTGGATTTTTCCTAGGTTTTGCAACTAATAATACCTCCGAGTATCATGCAATCATTGGATTGTTAACCAATTCTTCCTCCCATTGTGTGTACCACATTATTTTCCATTTGGATTCTCATCTTGTGGTCTCCAATTTGAACCGATTCTATACCATTCATGACCATACATTACTTCTCATTTTTCAACAAGTATGCCTCTTAGAGAGATCTTTCAAGTTTATTCAATATCAACATATCGCGATGCACATGAATATGGTTGTCGATTCATTAGCTAATTTTATTTTAGATTGCTATATTTCACATTCTTAAGCATTTCATCATAAAATATATATCATTCATATGTAACTAATCAACCTACATGATATCCACATCCACCATATAAACATTGTGTATAAAATCGCTACAAATTGCCTTTATATAAAGCATGGTAATTTTTTACAAAAAGTACGAGGGAAAAATACTGAAGCTCATAGCTTTCAAATATCACTCAAAAAAACTATGAAGTTCATGTATTTCAGAATTCACTACATATAGATGACAAGGTTAATCATAGTGCTTGTGCTAGCATATTAAAGCCCGAGCTACTCGACGAAGGAAAGATCCAATCCTCTCGAAAACCCCCACCATGTGGCGTTGATAACGCTGTGGAAACTCATATAATGGTACAACAGGGATGTCAATGGTAAACCTCTATAGGTTTTTCTCAATCTCCATGAGGTCCTTTCTTTCCTCCCGCTCACGTGAAATAATGGCCCTATCTTTCTCTCACCACTGGATAGAGGAAGACCTAAGTGGCCTCGCCAAGCCGACATCTACATTAGTGAAATTTAAAAATTCTTAGTACACCAAAACAATATAATATTAAAAGATAAATTAAAAACTTGAAAAGCATGAAAATCCTCTTTTACCTATGTCACGCAAGTTGGACCCCTTTAGGAGTGCCAAGTCAGGATCTCCTCGAAAGTCTGTACATGTGTATGCATAGTCCTCTATCATTACCAACTGCTTACGCACCCATTAGAAGAAAGTTAACCCTTAAAAATGGATCAAACCACCATGGTGACCAAAAAATTTAGTTTATCTCTTCATGTGTGGCTCCCATGGGTCCGGGCTGGCCATCTCTATATGTTGCAGATAGAAATGAGGACCCTGCTCCATTATAAAGGATACTAAAATGGACCCATAACCGAACTATTTTGTTTTTCCCAAACGACACTTGATCAACTACTCTTTCATGATACCCAGCAGGCTCGCACACCAGTTGAACACAGTGGGATGTATGCACTCTATAGCACACAATATCTGGGATCTTGTCACTTGATGATGGTACTTCGTTCTCGCCACTCATACCATGGTGAAGAGAAAATTATTCAATGACAAATCACATATTTTTTTAATTGAAATCTTCCCACATGTATTTCTAGTCTCATCCTCACAATACTCATCAATGAGTGCATCAATTCTTTCATCACCCCCACTCTACCCAGATAGGGATACTTGAGCTCCTCTTCTTGAGAGCCCAGTCAAAAATTATATATCATCTATCTCTATAGTGAGGATGTGGTTCCCCACTTGGAAATGACATTTAATAGGGTCCCACATTCCCACCAAATACTCCAATAAATGAACTTGGGCACTCATTCTTGGAGTTAGGAAGTATTTCTTGAGCCCACATTCTTGAAGGGCCAACATGGTGCTGGTATCATTCAACCCTTCCAAGTCCTCCAACTCTCTCTCTCTCTCCCTCTCTCTCTCTCTCTCTCTCTCTCTCCACTCCAACATTTTCTTTATTAAAACCTGCAAAAACCATAAAATGGATCATTAGAAACTATATATTTGAAGAAAATTCCAAAGAATGTGTTGTATTTACTTTTTGGGATCGTATTTATGATCAGTGTGATTTTTTTTCACTTATAGTGAGCCGTTGACGTGGTTTCCCCCATATTGAATTTAATATTTGTTTCCCCCTTATTCATAGATCAATGGAACACCACAAGTGGTCTTTCTTTCCTTCACACAAGATAAACTCTTTAAGACTTATGCTTGTTATCGAAGGAGTGTCTGTTTGTTGATAGTTTACCCCTTTTCAGACTTGACGAATTAATTACGAAAAAGGAATACCTTAGTCAGCCACTGACTAAGAGAGTTATCCTAGATATTATTTTATACTTTTTTCTGGCCTTGGGGACTAAACTTACGAAAATTTCACCCTGGAGCCTTCTTTAATTTTTTCAAGCTCTCTAAAAATGAAAAATCGTTGAGTTTAACTTATTTGGACTCGTCATTAGAGGAATTTTGAGGTCTAAAATGGGCCTCCTAAGGAAAATAATAAAATAATAGTTAAAATAATAAATTAATATTTATTAATTTTGGAGGAAAAGAGAAAAAAACTATTTTTTGTGTACGTATTTTCGACATATCTCCCTGTGTTTTTACTCAAATTTCGATCAGGAGAGCTTGTTGGATGCAGAATTTGATTCCACATACAATGTGTACCCACACAGCATACTTTTGATGGACCCCTCTATCCCAAAAAAAATAAATACCTGAAAAAAAATGTGATGATGACATTATCATCATGTTTTTTTCAAGTATTTCTTGCTTTTGGGGTAGCAGAGTCCGTAAAAAGTATGCAATGTGGGTACTCGTTGAAATTCCATATCCAACGAGCTCTCCTAATCGAAATTTGAGTAAAAACACAGGGAGATATGTCGAAAATATGAACAAAAAAAGTAGTTTTTTATGACAAATATGTCAATTCAACCATTATGGTTGACTCGTTTAATTGGAATTCTATTGGTTCTTGAATTCCAACTCACAAGAACTTATTGTTGGTGCATTTTCTTATAAAGCCCATTTTAGACCCCAAATTTCCTCTAATGAAAATTAAACATTGCAGGACCCTTTCAGTACTGAACCCCTCCTTTCTCAAGTTTGTAAAACATGTGAGAATGGACTCGTTCGAAGGGAGAGTTATATAAAGCATTGGTTATCCTACTCAATCTTATTAATAAACAAAGTGGTAATCGTCAATCATGATGGGTAATAATATAAGGGAAATGTGTCTGAATCTATATTTATGGTAGTTTTTAATCACCCTTGAACATGACGCCTATTTGTATCCCATTAAAACAATCAGGTAATCAAATTGTCTTTGGGTCATGTCAAATCTATGATTCCTTTTACCCCTTTGGGTCATCTGAAGAATGATTCATCATGTTGCATTATGTCTTGACCTCTGTATCACTCAGTCAATTCTTCCAAGTCATTTTGCGTACTATAAAATGTTTAAGGGAAGTTCTGCATTTGATTCGAACTTTGCAGTTGTCAATCCCTTTGTCATGTCGGTCATCCCTGAACTGGTCTCTAAGCATCACTTATCCAAACACCTTATTTCAATCCATACTCATTTGATATACCATCTAAAATAATCCTCATATATTGGTTCATGTCGATGACGTGGGACACGTCATGTCCCTCCTTCGATGAATATATCCCTGTCGACACTATCACATCATCCATGGATTGGATCTAAATACCAATTAGTACCTTGAATATTGCATGCCTCAATGGCACCTTTTATTTCTTTCAATAGTAGGTTTACATCATTGACTTCTAATTGAATGATTCCATGGATCCTCAACTTTAGCTCATCCATTCATATTCATCAAAATGTATTGTGATACCTTGGGAATCATTGTCATCACTAATGATTTCTCTGACACTTGTTAATGGTTCACATCATTGACTGGTAATCAAGTGGTTCCTACTATGGTCGACTTCAACTTATTTATTCACATGGTTAGGATCGTATCGGTCTCGAGATTAGTTTGAATGCCCTGGGATATATTTTTCGCATATTTTTCCTAGGTTTCGATGGAGATTGTCTAAGTAACTTCCCACATGGGTATTATGTGGGTATTCTGTCACATAGATTCATATTGTATTGGTTGAGGGATCTATTATGTTTGTTTCATAGATCCAATACGTATGTTTGTTTCATATATCCATTGTGTATTGTCTCATGTCTATGATTTACATCTTATTTTGATGATATGGATCCATGTTTGCATCTTCAATGGCCATATCCACCTCCAATTTTTGCATGGATCTTCAATGTATTGGTTGAAATCCATGCTTTGAATCATTGATATGTCTATTTTAGAGATGTCAGAACTTGTATTTGCAAAGTCCTTGATTTTGGTTGTCAGTTCTTCGATTGATGGTTCCTCGTTTTGACACTCACATCAAAGTACATCACCTATCTCTCCTCTCTAGATTCATACTTTGGGGGGGAATTATGTTACATAGAATTTTTGTCAGTGTCATGAACCCTGTAACTTAACATTGTCACAATCCATGAAGATATTGTCATGGAAAATGAACCATGTTTTCCTTTCCCTACAGATTAACTTATTTTGCAGCCTTGTCACACTTTTCTCTCCCATCAACCTGCACCGAGTTCACTTAACGCATTGTGTCTCACTATAACCTGCATCAATGGCTCACCTTACCTCTACAACAGACTGTCTTGCACCAATGAGAAGCATCTTTCTTTATTGTCAGTCACACCACACTTTGTATGAACACAAAATTAGTTCTTTGACAGGTTTCTAGAGAGAAATCTATTTGGATTAGATTTCCTTCCTATTTCCTTGGATATTGCTTGAGTTGCAAAACTATGGGGATACTCTCTCATCCTATTTCCATTATCCTCTCATCTCTCCCTTATCCTCTTTGTCCGATAAATGAATCTCTTGGACATGGGTGAGGAGAGGAGGAGTTGACAGTAGGTAGATGCTACAGAAATTTTTCCAGGGTGCTAGACTCTTGATGCCACCTCTTCCAAGACAAGTGTGATAAGTTGGATCAAGAGGAATGCATCGAAAGGGACCTACAACACCAAGTCTATAGGTGTATTTCTTTATACTTTTCATAATACAATGATGTGTTTCCTTTCCAATATTTATTTGTTAACATCATTTATAGTGAATTTCCTTGGTCATTTATTTAGATTAGTCAAGTTGTTTTTAGTACAATCCACTTGGTCTTTGTTTGCGTTGAATCTTATACAAGTTATTTCATTAATAGATTTGTATCACAACAGTTCAAGGACAATGAGGAAAAAATTTGTTCAATAGGTAAGTCTTCCCTTCTCGTCTCTCATCAATATTTGATTAATTTAAGAGAAGGTATGCATTCATTATCTTGTTTTGTTCTAGATTCATCCCATTTGAAGTAGGGATTTCCACCTGCATCTGCACTCATAGACTCATCCACTAACAAGTTGGGGCATCATCGAGTAAAAGGAATTCCAACTTGTGGACACATCTCTTGGGAAAGACTCAAGTATAAATAAGCAGGAGATGGAAGTATTGAAGTAAGCTTGAAGATGAAATAAAGAAGATATTTTGAATTGGAAAGATTCTAATTCTGTAGGTATCAATTTCTTGTTGATTAAAGAATAATTTCATGTCGTAGAGTCGAATTGCACAAAATCAATGAAGATGAACATCAGTCAGTGCACACATTAGAGGGATACTTTGTACCAATATTTGTGAAAAAAATACATTGTGAATGACGCACATCGCACAAGTACCGAAGTAGAAGTTGCAGATCACAGAAGTGACAAAGTGCAAAGTACACAAATGCAATTATTAGAAGATCGAAAATCATAGAAGTGATACAATAAACACTGCCACATATCATAGATCATTATGACGCAGATAATAGAAGGATAAGATGCAAATATAGATTAGAGTAGTCACAAATTAGAAGAGACGCAAATCATAAATAAGATAGATGTAGATATCAGTTCTTTATGTAAACATATTCATTTTAGGGAGGCAAGAAGGGGAAAGAAAAGGGAGATGTAGCATCCTTCCAGTTGTTGTTGGTAAACACATTAGGGAGTTGGTTCTTCCTTCCATTTGGTGATGGTAAATAAATTAGGGAATTGGTGCTTCCATTCAGTCGGATTTGAAGAACACAAAGAGGATATTATAGTATTCAAACAAGTTGGTGCCTAAACATTGTGAGTGGGTTCTTGCATAGATGATAGAAGTTCTTACAGTTCAGTGCCAGTAAACAATAAGTTGATACTTGCAATCAGGTTGGTTCTTGAGTGAGTCGGTGCTCACAATTGGAGATTGGCATATCCCATTTATGTAATATATATATATAATTATTTTACAGAATTTGTTCACAATTCTGTCCATTACTATTTTCAGCAGAAAATGTTTTTTTTAAAGTACAATTTGTTAAGTGTAAAATAGTAGAATTTGCACTATATATTGATTCACCCCCCCCCTCTCAATATATATATGAATTCCAAAAATTGGTATCAGAGTGGGTGTCTTCAGTAACAATTTAACCATTGGAATATAAATCTCTTCCTCGAAATTGACAAACAGAAGTGCTCTTCATGGCAATTGAAGAAGTCCTAAAAAACGAGAACTCATGAGAGGAAGAGATGGATGAAATAGATTTTGAAGGTGAATTGATCACTACATTGGAAGAGTTAGAGAAATCAAGAAGAAGGAATAAATATATGAAGGAACAACTGTCAAGATATGAAGAACAAATGAGAAAATTAGAATTGAACATGATTGCATAGCTAAAACAAAAGGAAGAAAAATGTGAGAAGCTGGAAACTGAAGTTTCTCTCTTAAAAGAATAATTATATAAAGTCAATGATTCGTTTAATATTCAATAGAATTTTAGTGAGAGCACCAAGGCCCTAGATAAAATTATCAAAAATCAAATACAACCATATCAAAGGACCAGAATAAGTTATAAAGAATAAAGAAGGTTTGCAGATGTGCTAAAAGGATCCACTTCAAGGAAAGATCAAAATTTCAAAGAAAATATGTCACCCCGTTGAAGGACCAACAATGTGCAAACTAGAAGAACTCACCTTACAAGGTATCAAACTCTTTTATTAGGAAACGATTATTTTTGTAACAATTTTGGTCATAAATTAAGTAGTGAATTGTATATGAAATATAGTGTTAAGAAGGATAGATTCTTCTCTAAGGATAATTTTAGGAAAAATGACATTGAAAGGCTGTGTAAAACTATGAAAGAAAACTCCAATCCATTCATCCCCTTAAATTTATATATTGAATGTCACAATTATGGAAATAATGGCTATAAAACTAAGGATTGTACAAATCAGTTATCACCTTCTAAACCAGTTGAAAATATTCTTAATAAAAGAAACTCTGCAAAATTCTGGCAAAAAAGTTTGATCAACAAAATTAGGAAGGTTGTAGCTTGGCTTTTCCTGCATGGAAGAAAAGGGGGAATTAATGGTATATTGAAGGTGGATGCTCCAAACATATGACAGGAAATAAAGATAATTTCTTGAAGTTTAAAGAAAAAAGGGGGTAATGTTTATTTTGGAGATAATGGATCTGCCAAAATTCTTGAAAAGGGCACAATTAGTCTTGGAAATAGGAAAACCAAAGCAGAGAATGTATGACTAGTTGAAAATATGTAACATAATCTCCTCAACGTGATTCAAATGTGTGATCAAGGATATACATTTACCTTTTATTCAAAGAAATGTAAAATACGAAACAAGGATACTTACAGACTAGTGGAAACTTCTTTCAGAGCCTCAAATAATGTTTACATGTTAGAAGAAAATGAAGAAAAGTGTTGCATGGGGAAAATAGATGAAAGTTGGATTTGGCACAGACATATGGGACATATAAACTTTGAAAACATTATCAAAATTAGCAAAGAAGAAGCCATGATAGATATTGTAATACCTCTAGTTTTGTCTTCGAATGTATTAACGAAAATGATGTAAATGATATAATTATGCTAGTATGGATTCCTAGTGCGGAGCTCAAGGACAATACCTAACTAGAGAATGGATAGGCATGTATAATGTAAATATTGTTATTTGTACTATGTGTTTGGATTATCATGCCAATTTGAAATATATGTAAATACTTTATGCACATATAATAAAATGGTCCAAGAATAGCTATGTAAAGATCACAAAAGGGGCTTTGATTCCACCAGAGTGGAAGAAGAAAGGGGAACTATAGGAAACTAATCCTTTGCTACCAAGTGTGAACCTTAGAAATAAACCAAATTCTATCATGTGCCTTGAATAAGCCAAATACCTCATTTTTTTACTTTTTTCCAATTAGTGAATGCATGTGTGAAGTTGGTGGGAAAAGTCACTTCACGTAGTTATTGAAGCATGGGATTGACTGCATTTTTTGATAGTTCTATCACAAGTCAGAAGTTAGTCTGTAGTAGTTAAGAGTCCCTTCTTCTAATGTCAGAAGTAATGTCAATTGTATTTTCACCATTTTCTCATATCCCTTGGAATCAACCCTCATTATATCATTATTTCATGTAGATTTACCATATGCTAAGCTCTCCATTGTTGTTCATGACCTTTAGCAACTGTATTTAACTCATAATTTCAAATTTGGATCTGGGACAATAGATTTGGAAGGGAAAATTGATGGTTGTAGGTGAGCAGAGAGGTTGGTCAAGCTAGGATCCCCTCAGACCCTTGAGTTATGCTATTGTTACATGCTTCAAAAGCCACAAATTGAGGTTGTAGGTGGTTCTCCAATAGAATTTAGCAGGTTTGTCTTCTTCTATGCACACACATGAAGCACTTGGAAAGATGGATCACCTAAGATAAATGTGGATCAAAGAAGGGGATTCCTTATCTAATAAGGGTGTTATGTGGGGAAGGTATTATGGAAGCCAAGGCTGTGAGAGATGAGTGAGATCCTTGTAGAGCTATGTATGAGCATTTGGCATAAAGAGAATATTGGGTTGTGGGACGAGATAGAGAATCATGTAGGTGTTTCCTTCGCCCTAATGTCATCATATCCCAACTTGAGAGTGGTATCTCAATAGAGAGATTATATTCCTACGACTGGGTGGAAAAACACTCTTACACAACCAATTTCTTGGATCTACATTCGATAAAGATAAGTATTCCTTAGTATTTCAATGTGCAATGTTTATATTTGATGCATGTATTTATTATGATGGTAATTGCATGCTAGATGTGTGCGGAAAGAGTTTATTTCCATTGTGTATTTTATTTATGTTTTTACACACATTTTATATGTTATGAAATTCCTAATTATGGTTATGGGAGAAATTTAGAAGCTCGGATTTAGTTAATTCCCCCTCTCTTATTCGAATTGATGGAAGGGGACACTACAAAGTGGTATTAGAGATATGGTTGCAATACTGAAGCTGTATGGGCTAGAGATTCATACTAGAAGTAGAAATTATAAACTAGTTCTAGAGAAATTAGTTTATGTTAAGTTACAAAAAAGGTGTCAATAGAAATTTCAAAATAGCCCCTTTACATATGAGTTAAGAATTTCATGCAAATTTAAATTTTGGAAAATTTGGAAATTTTTAGTTGGGTCCCACCCATACCATGTGGACAAGTGACGTTGAGGAGTCATGTGGGAAGAAGGTATGACATGGAAGGGGCCACATGGTCAAGATATGCGATGTGGATCAGTCACATCACACTAGTACAAAATGAGAGATAAGCGACAAAAAAATGACCAAAATCGACATATAACTAACCACTTTTGATTTGGCAATCACGAGTGGCTAATTTCCAATCTCTTATCATGCGACAAAATTGTGGTCATATTTAGTACGGTCATTTATAACTTGTATTGTGTTCATTAATTTGGTCATGTAGTTGGTCATTAATGACCAAATTAATGACAAAAAATACGACCAGACTAATAACCACAAGAAAACCTATAAATGACTAAACTAAAAATGACCACATTTGACATGGATTTATGTGAGAACGAAATGAAATAAAATATATATAATCATAAACAAAGACATATTTCAATGAAAACAGAGGTACAATAAACACATATTCTATTAAATGGCGGAAATAGAACAGATTGTAAATACAACAACTTTGAATGGCGTTAGCTATCTCCAAGAAGAGATGCAGCTGCTACGCTCATTCGTGCCAAGATGAATACAAAATGAGGCCAAAGGGGGATATTTAAAATAAATATGAGGGAGAGAACCATAAAGGTCCAAAACATAACCCTAGAAGATGAAGCATCATAAATTTTGCAGCCCCAAGGTGGTTAGTTGAATAATTAACTTCCCGGGATCATAACATTTGCATACAATGTCCAATATTTACATATTTCATCAAAGACCAAATGGATGGAGTTGGAAACCATTTGGCCCATAGAATCGCTAAAAAGCGTTGTTTAGGGACTCAAAAAGACCCAAAAGTTTGGGATATGAAAAACTGTAGAAAAATAACTAGGAAACTACCACAATGGACAATTGTTTTGATCCAGTGGAATAGGTGGGTGGCCACCAATATCCATCTAGATCAATCCTCCCCCCTAAGGAAGCAATGGTATCCATTGCATACAATCCTATATCATATCTCGAACTGCGTTGAGATGATCTCATGGTGTGAGATTTGTTGAAGTGAAGACGGTGCCTTTCTTTGACATCCCAAGAGGGCTACAATTGTTGTCGATGGATGCATTGGAGTTGTTCAAGAATTCTGGTTTTTGTTTTATCCTCAATCTGAACTGGTATGGATGATATATTCCGGGACAAACACCTTGAATGGGTGGCCTTGCATTGCAGAGGTACTCAAATGAACAAAGGAACATTGACTTTGAGTTCTTTTTCATTCTGTTGATCAAAGGGACCCTGTGCAGAGGGTTTGGAGGTCTCTATGATATGAGATTATCCTTTAAGGCAATTGTGAAGAGAGAGAATTCCCCAGTTTGGGATATTATCTTCCTGCACCGCGAGACTTGGCAGGTGCAACTATCTCTAGTATCTAATAGAGTTGTCCTCCCAAAGTGACAGTGACACTCCGAGGTCATGATTCATATCCAACATGGTGCTTCTACATGTATGGTTGTCCTAAAAGAACACCACAGAATTCAATTGGGGCCACATCACACAATACCTCGTATTTGGAATGTTGGATTCATATGATAGGTGACATTGTTGAGTAGCACTGATGCCTCATCCTTGGCTTAGCCAACCGATTTTGTATGGTTGCGGGTGTGATGTTGTTGGAAGCTCCAATTTCTTGATGATTTTTGTTGAGATCAAGTTATTTTTGTTGTCATTGTCAACAACAAAATGCAGTGGGATTCCCTTCACCCACATCTGTGAGTGGAAGAGGCGCTCCTCTGCGTCTGACTCTTCAGGTTCCTCTAGTTGAATATGTGTTGTAGCAATAGTGACACTAGGTTCTACATCAATGATTTGCTTCCCATGGTTTGCACCTATGACATTGGGTTCTGCATCAAAATTAATATTTGATTCTGAAGCTTTGATCTTAACCACCAATCACTGCTTTAAGCAACATTCATTAGTGTTGTTCGAGGGGATTTTGTGAAACTCGCACCACTTCCTGGTGTCCTTCTTTTTCTTCCCATTACCTTTCTTTGCTTGTGGTAAGGATTGGTTTTCCTTTCCTTGTCCTATATTCTACAAGTTAGGGTTTCCCTTACCTTGCTTCTGTGTTGGATTCAGAGGTCCAAAATCTCACTTCTTCTTTTTCTGAAATTTCTCCTCGATTTTCACAACATGTCGATAGGTAGATCCAAGTGAAGATATGTTTAGGAAGTCCATCTCAGTTCATATTTATCGATGTAGGCCACTGCAATATTTCAGTACCAGGTTTCGATCGGAGTCCTTGATACCCATCTTTGTGCCTAAGGTATGAAGTTTGTTGGTGTGCTCTGACACCGTCTGGTCCCTCTCTTGATGCATAATGTCATTTGGTGTACTAGTCATCATATTTTCCCACATGGTAATATTGTTCCTTCACGACATCTATGAAAGAGGCCCAAGTGGGATTTATCTCAAACATTCTAGACTCATCTGATGATTTTTTCTCCCAATAAGTTTCCCACCAATTTTTTACATGGGGGTCGCCTTAAGGAGCACAAAGTTGATCTTTTCCCCGTCAAAGAAATTGTGGACAGAGTAATACCCTTATATAAAATAAAACCACTTATCTGAGGCATCAACATCGATTTGGCCTTCAAATAAAGGAATATCAAAGTTAACTTGTACCTTGAATGGGGTTGCATCTTCGAAATGACTGCTCGTTGAAGGTGCATCTGCCATTATCGACAGTCGTAGAAGGATATTGGAGAAACTATCCATAATCTTGTTCCTCTGTCGCATGAGGGCTTCCTCGAGCAATGACTTGATAAGATCTCATGATTCGTCTTCTCTCTTTTATTCCTCCATGGGATACCACTTGGGGTAGTGAGAGTGGTCTTCCCCAAGTGAAACTAGCTTGATACCCAACTCTCTATACCCTGCCCTTATCAGGGAAATGCACCGAGAAATAATCGAAGAGCAGATTGCTCTGATACCATTGATCTAGATTTATGTGAGAACAAAATGAAAGAACATATATATAATCATAAACAAAAGCATATTACAATGAAAAAAGAGATACATTAAACACATATTCTATTAAATGGAGGAAATAGAACAAACTATAAATACAATAGTTAGAATGGTGGTAACTATCTCTAAGAAGAGATGTGGCTACTACATTCATCCTTTCTAAGATGAATAAAAAATGAGGCCAAATGGGCCTATTTATAATAAGCATGAGGGACCCTAAAGCTCCAAAACATAACCCTAGAAATTGAACTGTCATAAAGTTTGCGGCCTTAAGGTGATTAGTTGAAAAAACAACTTCCAGAGGTCATAATTTTTGCATACGGTTTCTAATTTGGGCTCTTGATAGCTCATTGGAAAGGTATGTCTAAGATTTACATTGTTAGGTGGGGGAAATTGCATGCTAATTATAGCATATGGTCCCCTGAATATCCAAAAAATGTCATTTAGGGCCTCAAAATGGCCCTAGAAGTTTAGGACCCAAAAAACCATAGAAAAATAACTAGGAAATTGCCATAATGGACAATTGTTTTGAGCCAGTGGAATGGGTGGGTGGCCACTGATCTCAATCTAGATCAAAAAAAAATTTGCATGATAAGAGGCCAGGAAATAACCACCAAAATCACCATTCGGTCGTTTATATGTGTATTTTAGTCTTTTTGTCTCTCATCTCTCATTGTTTAGTCACTTATCTCTCATTTTTTGTCACTAATTTATTAGTCTTTAGTCATTTTATATGTGAATTTCAGTCATTTTATTTGGTCACTTATCTCTCATTGTTTGGTCACGTATCTCTCATTTTTGTCACTAATTTAGTCATTTTTAACTGATATTGCAATATCGTTAGGGAACGGAGGAATCGAACCATCGACCTCATTCTTGTAAGGAAGGTGCACTTCCATAGAGTGGGTTGTTGGACACATTGAACACACTGAGAAGGTGGGTGAATCAATGTGTGTACCTTTTATTAATTTATAGAACTTGATTATCAGTAGCTTACAAAGTATAGCATTCCTTAACACATTATCAATGTTTACATTTCATAAGCACATCATCATCACATAAGAAACATACATAGTACACAATATTTTTACATGAAAACCCAAGTATTGGGGAGAAACCGTAAAATATGTTTATATTACAATTATTAAATTCAATGTGTTTACCAGCACCAACTAGAAGGAAGCTCCAACTCCCTGATTTTCTAACACTAAGTAGAAGGAGGCTCCAACCCCTTGGTTTATCAACTCCGACAGAAAGGAGGCTACAACCTCCTAAGGTCACAAGATCCAACTTGTATAGAGGACTCCAATCTTCAGTGAGCACCAACTCATAATTCTCAACCATAATCTTGAAGGAGACTACAATCTCCTATCTTTGCCCCATCTTATCGCCCTGATATTAATAGAATAAAAAATATGCAATGATCATTGTCTTTGACAACTTGTAGTTGTATCTTTGTCCTTGCACCTGTATTATTGTCCATGTTCCTGTATCATTGTCCTTGTTCTTGTACCACTATCTCTTTCATCCTGTATCGTTTTATCACTACCTTTGTCAATCTGTCATAATCACTATCTCTATCACAATGCCCTAATCAATGTTTCTCTTTCTAAATGCCACAATCACTGCCTCTGTCATAATGCCATTGTCAATGTCACAATGCCACAATCATTGTTACACTGTCTCAATATCTGTCATGTTGTATCAACTTGTACATGCCTCAAATATATACTCAAAAAAATCATCCATCGATTTCATTCGAATTTTCAACTTTTACATCATATACATTTCCAAAACATTGAACATTCTAACAGATGATCCATATGTCAAAATATAATCATGGACTACGCCAAGATAATTGCTATGATATCTTCCAAGATCATCATACAATATGTCAGATAATCACCATGATATATACAAACAAATCACCAAGATTTATGTCAAATCACCAAGATCTATGCCAAGATCATCATAAAATGTGCCAATAAAACTACCAATACATATTCCAATATCACCATCAAGTATTCCAAGAGATAACCACAATAACATGTACAAAATTCATACATTTTCAAGACAATAAGACGGAACCTAGTCCATGAGAGGAATGACCATCACAAGAGAGACCCATGTATAAGAACCTTACTAGATCTATGCTAAGATAACCATCAACATATCCCCCATAACATATATAATGACTTCAAAGAGATATACCAATAGAGATGCTCACATACCATTATCAAAGATGAACTCTATCCATGAAAGACATGTTCCATCACAAGATAAACCGATAGACATGAACCATACATTTTCCAAGATCACAATATTACAAAACAATATCGAAACCAACAAAGTCTCTTGATAGATTCATCACATATCCCTCACAACCAGTTTTCCAACAAGCCCAGAATTTTGTACTTCCGATACTGTATGAGAAATTTATGCCATTTTCTGTGAATCTCCTCAATCCTCAAAGATGCCTAGAAATTTATTCTCCAAAACATTTCACACTTTTTCTCCAAATATGTGCAATAGAAAAAGAGAATTGATTGATTATAAAATGAAATGTTTTTCCCTTTATTTATACACTTCATCATGATCTAGTAGCCTCTTTTAGTGTCTCCTTAAACTCTTCCTTAATTTGTGGATCTCCATATTTTAATGGGATCTCGAGGGTTAGTACGCCACCTCAAGATTCCATCAGGACACTTGATGCCAAAACTTCAATATCAATCCATATCTTCTCCAAAGGGGTCCCTAGGGATTGACCACATCATCATACTCAATGGATACACCATTATTTCTTGCAGGGATCCTTACCAATTCAAGTGGTTGTATAAATAATAGATCAATGCTATGAGTAATGATGCTAAGAAGAAGCACACGAAATAGATCTTGCTACTAAGAATTCTCACAAGCATAGACAGGAGAACTAGAGAGAAGAAAAGAGACTAAATCACATGAATGAAGAGATTAATATTGGTGTTTATACTTTCATTGAATAATGATGAATAATAGTGTACATAAATAGTACATCCCTCGTAGGAAAATTGAGTTGTATGGAGACAACTCACAAAGATCAAAAAGGATGACTTACAAAATATAGCAAACCCCCATAGGTGGCTAAAGCACTTCCCAAATATATCAAGGGCCTCACGAATTGGAAAAAGAATGAGTGAGTTGTCAAGGGAGATGGAAAAACATGCTAATCCTAGAAAATGGAGAAAAATTCATGAAGGATGGGTTGGAAACAAAAGGACTCAGTTTCCTAGTTTGACTAGCTTTACCTTATCCACAAAAAACTAGAAAAGATGAATAAAGAAGAATCTTTTGTAATGTGTTGTATACTAATTTTGGATGGTCAAAAGGTGGTCAAGATCAACCCAAAATCATAAATAAATCATTCCTAGGATATAGATGGCATGTATTGACTTTAAGGTGCAAGTGGATGGCAACTAATTAAGCTAGTGGGTGAATAATTAATCCAATAATTATTCATTATTTTATCCTAAGTTATGAGTGGGTTTAATATATTCCAACACCCCCCTATAAGTCTAAATTTATGATGGTATTTCAAAAATGTAGATGCATATGGATGCATACATGGCCCAACAAAAAGGATATGGTCACCCTTTAACAATTATTATGTCCAAAAAAGTGAGGAAAGAGGCAAAACCACATGGGGAAAATCCTCCCTCAAGATAGGAAAAGGCACAAAATTTGAAATANTGAATGAACTACTTCTAGATGAAGGACTTGCTGAAGAAATCATGAACTCCATGATCATGCGCTAGAGTGTAAAGCCTACAAGAAGGAAGAGGAGAGACTCCCTGTATCTCATCGACTGATGAAGTAGGAGCATTATCTGAATGCTTCTTGATGTTTTAAAACTCTGATATACAAACATAATCTGAAATGGAAAAGAGATCTGTGCATACTCCTTTCCAAAGAGTACAAAAATTAAGACAATTTATTTCACGCCCAATTTCCTGAATAGCTGCAAAATTGTGATGTGAATCACATGTCAATATTCCAATCTGATGTAGCACCTTTCGATATTTTATATGAGGCTGATAAAACTCTGATATACCAGAAATATTATCATATGGAACAACAAGGACAAAGGATTCAATGGCTCCATGAGGATATAGGGCTAGACTAGGAAAATTATGAGCAACTGGGCAAAACTGATATGTGTAAAAATATGAATGACGGATGGGCATAAGATCTAAACAATAAGTGTTGATAACAGATCCAAACATGTTTAATATAATTCCAATTATGAATAAGTTCATGGATAACCAACCACTGAAAGATAGATAAGACTTCAAATCATGTAAGATAAATATCACTGCATAAGAGACCAATGAGGAATCAACTAGTGAACTTGGGATTTGTATAGTCTTAGGATTATTCAGAGGTATGGTATATGGTATGGATGGTGGTATGATATGTGTATTAACCTACAAATATTATTCTAAATCAGAATCCAAAGGATCAAATATAATCATATCAGTAGACTCATGGGAACACACTGGTAATGAATCCTCTGTATGAAAGGAGGAAGGAATGAGATGTTCACAATCTTCAAGGAGGTTTTGAGTATTGATGCCTAAAACAAAGGAGTATATTCTGAATCACATGAGATCAAGTAAGGTAAGTGTTATGACACAAATAAGGCTTGATTTGGCTAAGCAAACATCCTGGAAATCATTGGGTTACGCACCATCAATGAGAGAGGTATGCACAAAGTGTGAAGAGTCAAGCACATAGATCTCAAAATATAAGATAGGAGATATAGATAACAATTAATGTGTGATAGGATAATCATTAATATCAATAGCATCTTCATATGTTACTTCTTTTTCATCAATAATATCACAAGAAGAAAAATCACCTGCAAGAGACACAGAAAAAGATGGATCTTCAATATTTTCTTCTTCATTGAAGGAGGAAGCATTCGAATGAAAGAGGGTAGTAGAAACATGAAATGTATGAGAAACTTCTTCATCATGATCAAATTCATCAGAGAATGTAGAGGCCAAGAAATCTTGAGAGAGAGAACAAGAGGAGATGTTGGGTTTTCTCCATGCTTCATCTTCTATTTCCTTCAAACCAAAAGCTTTGTCCAAATTCTTCCAAAGCTCAAATGGATACTCAGAATAATCTATGAGGATATGTATATTTGGAGACATTCCCAAAAACATAATTCCATAAGCTCTATCACAGTTACTAAGGCAATAAATATTCTCTTCATAAGACTCGGGTTCACTCAATGAACCAATGGAGACATCAAAGAGACATTGCCTCTTCAAGTGTGCCCTCATCTTTGGCTTCCAATCAGCATAGTTTAAATGATATAGTAGAGGAAATTTTGAATCCATATTTAAGTTTTTAATATACTCTAGGATATACTCTTTGCAACTTGCAACACAAACTAGGATAAAATCTTGTAAGTTAGGAAAGCTCTTCTTCAAAGAGGGATAGGAGACTGGATGCACTCCTCAACTCTGTAGAACTTGATTAACCTTGCTTCTCTGATACCATGTAGAAAAAATAGATCAATGCTATGAAAAAATATTCTAAGAAGAAGCACATGAAATAGATCTTGCTACTAAGAATTCTCACAAGAATACACAGGAAAACTAGAGAGAAGGAAAGAGATTGAATCACATGAATGAAGAGATGAATATTGGTGTGTATGCTTTCATTGAATAATGATGAATAATAGTGTACATAAATATTACATCCCTCATAGGAAAATCGAGTTGTATAGAGACAACTTATAAAGATAAAAAAGGATGACTTACCAAAATATAGAAAACCCCCATTGGTGTCTAAAGCACTTCCCAAATCTATCAAGGACCTCACGAATTGGAAAAAGCATGAGTGAGTTGTCAAGGGAGATGGAAAAACATGCTAATCCTAGAAAATGGAGAAAAATTAATGAAGTATGTGTTGGAAACAAAAGGACCTAGTTTCCTAGTTTTACTAGCTTCACCTTAGCCACAAAAAAGATGGAAAAGCTAAATAAAGAAGAATATGTTGTAATGTGTTGTGTACTAATTCTGGATGGTCAAAAGGTGGTCAATATCAACCCAGAATCAGAAATAAATCATTCCTTGGATATAGATGGCATGTATTGACTTTAAGGTGCAAGTGGATGCCAACTAATTAAGTTAGTGGGTGAATAATTAATCAAATAATGATTAATTATTTTATCCTAAGTTATGAGTGGGTTTAATATATTCCAACAGTGATCTAATGGGCCAAAGTACCACAAATTTTGGGTTCATGTGTACCAAGCATTATTATCTTGGTGGTACTTCAATATTCACACCAACTCTCTTTAGACCAAATTTGGGGACTCTTTAGGGCCTTCTCCACCATGGGTCATGTAACCCCAAACTCATGAGAAAGTGCACTAAACACCATTGTTTATTGGTTTCTTCACATTTATTTGAACATCACCTTGTGGACCAATCCTTATTACTTCAGGCACTACTTCTCATGGTCATATGGACCAATCCTTCTAGTCCTATAGACCCAAAACCACTAATTTTAGAATTTCTTCACATTTCTTACTGGCATTGCTTAGAAAAACCTTTACAAACTTTCATGGTCATGTGACCCACCAGAATGGTCATGTGATCCATCATCATGTTCATGTGGCCCAAAATCATTTATTTATCAAATTCTTCACACTTCTTGAGGACACTTTAGGGACTCCTTTACAGTCCACATCATCACAATCATTAAGGGATTCTCTAGGGGATTTGTACCACTTATGTATAACACAAAGTATCTTTCCGTGAGGGACATGCACAACCGCTATGACATAAGGGGACCACTTTGGGTTTATATACACTTTTGATCAAGGGATTCCTTAGGTTCTTCTTTAGGGGATTCAAGGCTTCATTATACATTCCCAAACAATATATCTCTACTACAACCACATCATCATTACCACCTTGACATCACATATCTCTTCACCCTTTTGACATCAATGACACCCTATTTGACATCAATGACAACTTCTTCCAAAAATATCCCCCTATGTCATTAATGACAACAATTTCAACTCTCTCTCCCCCATTGACATAAATGACAAAATGGGTGAAGCAAATTTATTCACCTGCTCCCCTAGGGATTATGTTGTCTCCCCTTGTCAATATGCTTCTCTTCTGTGACTTTGTTTTGCTAATCATTTTCTCGGTTGTAGAAGATAACTTTACTTGACTATTAATTCCTTCTACAACTATGTTTCTTTGTTGACAATACCCCCCCTTTAACTTTGTTGAATCTCGCTTAGACTTGGCCATTTCTTGAAGCTTTATGAAGTAGCTCTCCCTGTGTTCCTAAATAATTTATCAAACCACTAGTTTGAATACTTTTCATCGATCTTCCTTTAATGTTACTTAGACTACCCCTCAACATTATCCATAATACTAGGACCCTTTATGCCAAACTATTTAGAACAATAGGTACTACTCTGTTATAGGATCAACATATGTAATCTTTACACCTTTCTTTTTGCTTGTTGATATGTCATTATTACTCGATTCTTCAACTGTTGTAGATATGTCCTTTGATTTTTTTGTATTGACTTGTTTTTCCTTCACATATTCAACATCTAATACCAATTCCTTTCTATCTTTGATCTTGGGACCTGTTTGACTTTCATTCAATGTACTTCCCATCTTTAGATAAGGGAATTGCTTTGGTTTCCTATCTTGAGTTGTGAACTTTCATCATTTTTATAAAGGCCCAATCCACAAGCTTCTTCCTTTTTTTCCTTCAGGATTCTTCTTCCAAACTTTCTTATATCCAATATTAGTATTCTCCTTTATGGAATATTTGTTGGACATCGTGTTCAACGCTCCCCGTGATTTTTGTGACATGCACTAACCACCTCCCAAGAACCTAGATTTGGTGGTTGTGCCGTAGATTAACACCTGTAGGTTTTGGTCTAACAACAATCATGATTTCAACAATTAGTATCAGAGCTAGGTTCCTTCACTACAGTTTAATCACTAGAAGGAATATCCTACTAAAAAAACACCATGGATCAACAAGAAGGGTTACCCACCAACAGACCTCCATTATTTATAGGAGATAATTATGCATACTGATGTGTAAGAATGAAGTGTCATCTCATGTCCCTTGAATGTGAAGTCTTGAGGTCTGTTGAAAAAGAGTACAAAGTACCAGATGGCCTACCCGAAGACAGATATGAACTAGACCAATATGAGGCCAATGAAAAATCCCAGAATGAAATCTTGATTGGATTAACAAATACAGTGTTTGTAAAAGTCATGCAATGCAAGACAGCTAAACATTCCTAGAAAAAATAAAAAATTGTATATGAAGGAGCATCCAAAGTCAAACAACCCAAAATTTAGACATACAAAGGACAGTTTGAAATTCTAAAAATGAAAGAGGAAGAAAATTTTGCAGAATGTCTTTTAAGAGTAGATGAAATTGTCAATGCTATTAGAGGCCTTGGATGAGTAATAAAGGAGAGAAAATTCGTTGGTAAAGTACTAAGAACCCTGCCCATGAAGTATGACTCAAAATTATATACTCTATAATATCGAGATGATATTAACCTCATGACTAGTAGATGAACTACACGGGATCTTCACTGCATATGAGATGAGAATGGGACAAGATGGACCATCAAAGAAAGAAACAAAATTTAAAGCTTCAAAGAGCCAAATAAGTCTGAAGCCTTATCTAAGAACCAATAAGAGAATCTAGATGATGAAGAAGCTCTTTTCATCAAGAAACTTGAGAGAGGTACTGGGAAGTACAAAGGGAAGCTACCCTTGAAGTGTTTTAATTGTCGAAGGATTTGTCACTTTTACCAAAAGTGTCCTTACCCAAAACAAGAAGATAATGATGACGATGAATAATCTACCAATTAGAGGAATTTTGAGGTCTAAAATGGGCCTCCTAAGGAAAATAATAAAATAATAGTTAAAATAATATTTATTAATTTTAGAGGAAAAAAGAAAAAAAACTACTTTTTGTGTTCGTATTTTCGACATATCTCCTTGTGTTTTTACTCAAATTTCGACCGAGAGGGCTCGTTGGATGTGTAATTCGATTCCGCATCCAACAAGTATCCACACTGCATACTTTTGATGGACTCTGCTACCCCAAAATCAAGAAATACCTTAAAAACGTGATGATGAACATTTTTTCAGGTATTTCTTGATTTTGGGGTAGCGGGGTCTGTCAAAAGTACGCAGTGTGGGTACTCATTGGATGCAAAATCGAATTCCACATCCAACGAGCTCTCCCGATCGAAATTTGAGTAAAAAAGTAGAGAGATATGTCAAAAATACAAACAAAAAAGGTAGTTTTTTTTTATGACAAATATGTCAATTCAACCATTATGGTTGACTCATTTTATTGGAATTCTATTGGTTCTTGAATTCAAACTCATAAGAAATTATTGTTGGTGCATTTTCTTATAAGGCCCATTTTAGACCCCAAATTTCCTCTAATATGGTTGTCATAAGAAAGATCAAAAGAGTAACACCATGTTCAAGAAGAAATTTAAAAAGAAGAAAAACTTCTATTCCAAGGAAGACAATGAAAATGAAGAGATAAGTGAAGATGGAGAAATTCTATTCATTGGAATAGAAACTTGAGCTCAATATAGTGAATCAGATGAGGAAGGAGAAGTAGACCTAAGAGATGAACTCATTCATGCTCTTGAAGAACTTGAAAAATGCTGGAAAAAGAACAAACAGTCACACCAAATCATTAGTGACTTGAAGACCCATCTTCAAGAGGCCAAGAAGATTGAAGAGGACCCAGATTTGCAGCTCAAAAAGAGAATTCAAGAATCTGAAAGGCTTGAAGAAGAGATTATTCACCTTAGAAAGATGCTTGATGATAAATCCCTTCAATCAAAATTTGAGAACAACTCAAATATTTTAGAAGATATTTTAAGTAGACAAATACCATCAAGCAATAAATCTAGATTAGGATATGACAAAGAAAAGAAGCCAAAATGTTCCTCCCTCACAAACCAAGGTAGAAATAAAAGAAGCTATGTTGTTGCACTGAAGAGTCCAATTAAAAGGGAAGAAAATAAGAAATCTACTCCACCCTCTCATGACAAAGACAAAACTAATGTGATGACTAGAATACCAATGAGAAGTAGATATCAGTGAATCTTTTTTGGTCATTGTTACTATTGTAATAATTTCGGGCATAAAGCCCTAAATTGAAGAGAATATAGAAAGTTTTGAGACTACAAGAAGAATACATCTAGCAACAAACCAGAAGCAAGAAACCATAACTTTTCTTCATCTCTTCACAGATAAGACATAGACTGTTACAAATGTAATAACCATGGACATAAAGAAAGAAATTGTAAACTAACGATTCCTATAGAGAAGGATGCTACAAGAGAGTCTTAAGACAAAAAATAGAGAAAGGACTTGAAGGAAAAAAAAAGTGGAGGAGAAATCCATGATTGCTCTATGTGCAACAGGAAAGAAGAATCTATGGAATATTGATAATGGGTGTTCAAAAATATGACAGTAGATTATTGATAATGGGTGTTCAAAAATATGACAGGAGATCCAAACAAATTCATAATACTAAGAAAATATAAAAAGGGTAAAGTCACTTTTGGAGGTAATATGTCTTCCAATATAATTGGCAAAGGTACAGCAGCGATCAGCAACAAGATCAAAGCTAAAATTGTGTTGCTAGTGGAAGATCTAAAGCCTAAACTCCTTAGTGTAAGTCAAACATGTGATCAAGGGAACATTTGCTCTTTTGACTCTAAGAAATGTGAAATCTGAAGAAAGGACTCGGGAAGACTTGTAGGGACTGCTATAAGGAATTCAAGTAATGTATACATCCTAGAAAATGAAGAACAATGCTACATGAGTATGATTGATGAAAGTTGGTTGTGGTATAGAAGGATGGGGCACTTAAACTTCGAAAATATTATAAAAGTGAGTAAGAAGGGAGATGCAAGGGATTTTCCAAAAAATGTGAAACCTCTAAAATCAGTTTGTAAACATTGTCAACATCGAAAGAAGACTAAATCCAACTTTAAAGCAAAAGAACATGCAACCTCACATCCATTGGAAATAGTTCACGCTTATCTTTGTGGACCAACAAGAACTAAAAGTTTGCAATGAGAGTAATATTTCATGTTGTTCATAGATGATAATCCAAGAGTGACTTCGGTTACATTTCTCAAAGAAATATCAAAATATTTTGAGAGGTTTAAAATTTTTAAAGCAAAAGTTGAGAATGAAATAAATCTGAACAAACAAATGTCTAAGGTCAGATAATGGAGCTGAATTCAATTCAAATGAGTTCATTGAATTTTGTGAAACCATTGGAATTAAAAGACATTTTTCAGCCCCCAAGACTCCTCAACAAAATGGCATTGTGGAAATAAAAAACAAGACAGTCCAAGAAGATGCCAGAACTATGCTAAATGAAGTAAAACTTCATGATGTGTATTGGAAGGAAGCAATATATACAGTTGTTTATATACTAAACAGAGTACAAATAAAAGTTAATAATGACAAAACCCCTTACCAACTATGGTATGGAATACCTGCCTCAATCAAATACTTCAAAGTGTTTGGGAGAAAATGCTACATAAAACAAAATGAAGATGATCTTGGTAAGTTTGATTCTAGAACCGGTGAAGGAATATTTTTAGGATAGTCATCCACTAAGAAGGAATATAATAAATGTTACAATCAAAGGCTAAACAAAATCATAGAAAGTGCATATGTATGACTGGATGACATAAAACCTAGAAAAATAAAAATCCAAGATGAAGATGTAAGAACAAACAATGAAGAAGAAGTATTGCAAAAGGATGAACATGTTTATGATGAAGAAGAAGCAGAAGAAAAAGAAGATTCACAAGAAAGTGAAGATGAAGACTCTCCTAGACCTAATACAAAATAATCATCTTAAGACACAAATCATAGGTTGACAAAGATGTTGGAGTTAGTACAACAAGAAAACTACTATTTAATGAACAAGACTTACTATCAATAGTGGAACCTAAGAACTTTGCAGAATCTAGAAAAGAGAAATGAGTGGATCAAATCCATGAATGAAGAGTTGGATCAAATTAAGAAGAACCAAAATTGGAAACTAGTTCCAAGACCTGCCAATAAGAATATTGTAGGAACCAATTGGGTCTTCAAAAACAAGCTCAATAAATATGGCCAAGTGATAAGAAACAAATAAAGATTGGTGTGTAAAGGATATGCTCAAGTAAAGAGTACTGAATTTGAAGAACCCTTTGCACCTGTAGCAAGACTTGAAGCAATCATAATGTTTTTGGCATTTTCACGTTATAAAAACTTCAAAGTATATCAAATGGATGTCAAGTCTGCATTTTTGAATGGGAAATTAGAAGAAGAAGTCTATATTGAACAACCTGAAGATTTCCTCTTGTCAGAAAATGGAGACTATGTTTGCAAACTAAAAAAGGAACTCTATGGTCTCAAGCAAGCCCCAAGAGCATGGTTTTCAAGGCTATATAACTACTTGAGGAATGAATAATATAAAAGAGGAGCCACTGATAGTAATCTCTACATAAATATCGAAGATAAGAATATGGTCATTTTTGTTTTTTATTTGGATGATATCATATTTGGAAGCAATCTACAAATACTAAGTGTAAATTTTGCTTCTGAAATGAAGAAGGAATTTGAAATGTCAATGTTGGGTGAATTAACATTCTTCTGGGGATTACAAGATTATCAATCAGACAAAGGAATCTTTATTTCTCAAACCAAGTATATCAAAGATATGCTTAAGAATTTTAAGATGGAATATTCCAAGCCTGTTAGTACTCCTATGATCCCTAGTTGTAAGTTAAGCAAGAATGATGATTCCTTGGAAGTGGATCATACCATGTATATATCTGTGATAGGAAGCCTTCTATATGTGACAACTACAAGACCATATGTAATTCAAGTTGTAGGATTGGTTGCAATAGAATGATATTCAGAAAATATAAAACCCTCATCTCGAGTCAAAGATTAAGAGGTGAGTAGGTCGATCAAATAACAATAAAAACAATTTTCCACCTTGGGATTGATCCATATTGCATATTGATATTTCTTCATGAGCCAACGATCTTTATCACATATTAGTCTTGGAATTTTTTTTTGTTAATGAGAACCAAGAAATAATCTATACTTCACCGATCTATAGGTAAATTTTGTAGACGTTAATGGCATTTAGTCCCTTTTGTTAGTGATTGTGCTTATGGTACTGTTGAGGCCTGGAAAATTGCAGGCAACAACAGCAAGGGATTCTCCCCAGTCAACGTTCACAACTAGCCCGTGACTGTTTGGTATGGGGAATCCGTCCGGTTTACGGTCCGGCTACCGTAGGTCAAAGTAACAAAAACAAAGGTTTTACCGGTTGCGGCCCGGTCCACCGTGTATTTTTGTATTTTTTATTTAAGTATGATGTGCATATGCCTAATTAACCATGCATGGTGATAAGGATGCAAGGAGCATTCACAATGTGATGCGCAGGTTCTTACCTCTCGTCTTAGCAATCACAAGCATCTCTATCATGTACGCAGTAATAAAATAAAACTAACTATTTATCTATCTATCTATCTATCTATCCCCAGGGAGAAAACTGTAACTTGATTACGAGTAATGTGTATTGTGCATGCATTATAAAGAGAAATTACAGGTAGCTGGTGTTTCTTTCTACAACACATAAACGATTAAATATATTTCAACAATCAGATAGCCAATTGTTTTATGAACAACATACATTACTCATGGCGGTAATTCCACAAAATAAACCAGAAATCATTTAAAAAAGAACATAGGTTCTAAGAGTTAGAACGATCTCACGATTAATGGATAAAAGCTGAAAAAATGAAATAGTTCATCTTTCCGCCATCCACAACATAAAATTTGAAAGTCCCACCAATCTTTCTCCAACAGGCAAACAATAACTTTTTATTGCAAAAAAAAGTAGTTCTTCTTACAACATCGTTTTACATGTCTAACTGGGAAAAAGCCCCCCTTTTTCCCCTCTTAGTCTATTACATTTATACAAAAAGGGTGAAACTATTGGGCTACCCAAAAGTACCTTTTGGGCTTCCCAACTCCTCGCCTCCCAACATTTCATCTTCCTCGAATATTTACAAAATCGTTACATATTGCAAAAAGTGACTAATCTTTTATGAGGAGGGCCCCACTTGGGCATCCAAAAATTTCTTCCATGCCACGGCTTCAGAGGCAATGCCTTCAAATGCACAAGGTTATAAAAATTGAATGTTGATCTCAAACTTCGCAGCTTGATTCTTTATAGCCTCAATTCTGGCTGCACTTAATCGAATCCGGTCTTCCAAAAGTTGCACACTAATGGTTGAATGATCTACCTCACTTATCAAGATCTGATCATCCAGGGATTTGATATGCTGTACTTTTGCTTCCTCCTCCTGATATATCTTCTGCAACATCTCCACAAATGCGTTGTGGTCTGGGAAAGCATCAGGCCTCTGCTCAGCCTCTATTTGGCACTAGTTGTAAGTGATAAGGAGCCTTCTAAAAAAATCTGTGCATGCTCCTTTCATCTTTTTAACGGCTTTCTTGAAATCCTCTACGGTATTTATAGCAAATTCTAATAAGTCATAATCCCGCTTGAGGGCCTGTTGATCTTTTGCTAGCAGCTCTACTGGAGTTTCTTCATTGTTTTCCAGCCTTGCCATTCTTGCAGTCAGGACTTCAAGGACGTCCTGAGATCTATCAACGAAATAAGAGGAGGTCCCCAGGATTTCCTCCAATCAATTATCTACCTGCAGCACTTTGCACCTCTCTCCTTCTATAGCAGTTTGTAGTTGCAGCATCTTAGCCTTCTAGGCCAAGACATGCTCTTTGAACGGTTGGAGGTTAACCTGCTGCTCCCTTGCTTCCTCCAGAGCAGTTGTATGAGAAGAAATCTGATCTTTATGTTTCTTTGCTTATTCTTGGGTATGCATCTCACTGGCCCCCAAGATGATATTTTGTTGCTCTTCTAGCTCTTCTGCCTTTCCCAGCAGTCGTTCCTTCTCCATCTCTAGCTCTTGATATTCTCTCTGCACTTTCTCCAGGCGCTCCTACGTAGTTTCTTTCAGCTGTCTCTCTGTTTGGAGGAGCTACAGTTCATTCTTTGAGGCTCTCATATATTCTTTCATGTCCTCATACTTTCTTTTTAGCCTATTATTTTCTTCTCTTTCTTTTCTCAGGGTGTCTTTCAATTGAGCAGAGGACTTCTTGGATTGCTCCAAGTCTGTCATAATCTTGTCCACATTATCTTCTGAAGCTTGGATTAATGCAGCTCCTGCTCTGATGGTGAATCTAGGGTCTTGGTCTGTTCCGAATACAACGGGTGTATCCGTTATCATTTTTCCAGGAAGACCTCTCGTTTCAATTTTCCTTTCTGTTCTCTTCATTATTCTCTTTGTTTCCCTATCATAGAAAACAGTGTTGAAATCAGGGATCTCTTCCCCTTTTTTATGCACAAAGGGGACCAGCTTGAGTGTGGGGGCCATGGGTGTGCTGGCAGCAGGTACTTGTGGGTCCTGAACCTTGGGGTTTTCCACGTCCTGGGTCTGCCCTCCAGCTGTGTCAGAAGCCGACTACTCTGTCTGTGTCAGCTTTAGCCTTTCTACTTCTTGCTTTTGGAGCTCCTCATCAAGCTTCTTTTTCTTTTCTTCTTCTTCTTTCCTTGCATCTTCTTCAACTTTTCTAACTGCCTCTTGCGCAGCTTTTCTTTTCTCTTCTTCTTCTGTGTGCAGCCACCCTGCAGCTTCTTGTGCCAACCTCTGAGCTTCCTCATTTCTTCTCTTGGCTTCCTCCTCAGCTTTTTCTTGTTCATCTCCCTTCCCACCTTTGGTGGTGATCTTCTTCTTGAATCTTCTTCTCAAAGCTGTTATGTTCAAGGCACTTCGGAAGACAGATTCTTCCCTATCCCAATGGTGGGTGTACTCAAAATGTACGTTGTTTTCTTTACAATGCTTAGCTACTTTCCCGTGTGAGTCATTTCTATGGAAAGGCATCTCGCCAAAATGAAACCTTTCCAACTCTTCTACAAATTCATCAGCCTTCTTCACCCTAGTGAACCTGTAACTTCCTAACTTAAAGGGAAAAGGAGGATAAGCATTTTTCTTGTGCTCGAACAAGAAGCTCCCTATTCCATCCAAGAATACTTGCCTCACAGCCTCCTTGTGAATGATGTAGTCAGTAGCGTATTTGGGCAGCAGGGAGGGTGCTCTTGATCCTCCAAACATCCTGAAGTAAAGGCCATCCTTGGTCAAATAATAATCTGCATACTTCGCCATTACTTGCAGTGCCTCCTCTGACATACAATCACACTCCTTCAAGAAAATGAGTGTATATAAAGGCATGATGAAGTGCTCACAGACTTCTCGATAATGACTGTGGTACTGGTGTGCCCACAGTGGTCTATAAGCAGAATAGATAGGCGTCCTCTCCCTGTCCCAGATGCACCTGAGGCCAGGGAAAGGCCGATTGCATAATATATATTCTACAAGTATGGAACTCATGTAGAACTCAGATCTCTTTTGGGATACTCCACCCAAGGCTGAGGCCAAGCAGGCAGAGAGGTTGTTAGATACAATGCTGGCCCAGTTGAAAATTTTCCCCTGGGTTGCAACATAAAAAATGATGGGCATCCATTCTAACTTGAAGAACTTGCCATGGGCTCTCCCAAAAACCTTGTTGAGCATTAAAGCTATGAACCTTTATGGGGTTCTTAAGCTGGCTGTATCATAATCACCCGTTGGCCTATTTCTGAAATGTTTTCCAGGAAACAGCATTCTCTTCATGGTCTCCACAAGGTCCATTCTAATGTTATTCAACCAATCGTCCGACAGAAATACTTGCGCTTCAAGCATGTGGTAAGCCAGGGCTACATATCCTGGGATATAGGTAGCATAGCCCTATTTGTTGACGTTCTCCACAATCATCGTAGTTACATCTGCCCAGGGCAGAATCCAACTGATTACTTCAGAGCATGGGAACAGCTCTGGTCTGGTAGCGATCTTCATCAGTGAAGATCTCTCTATGTTGGCATATATGGACTCTTCTTCCAATCCCATATCTGGCACCTCTCGACGTGTAATCAGCCTATAAATCTCTCCCCATTGGTACTCGGGCTCCACACCAGATATACACTTAGTGTCTTCGTATATGTATTCTGTTTTGGTGACAATTTCCACTTCTGGTTCCTCCTCGACCACAGGGGCCTTCTTCTTTTGCCTTTTTGACATTGTGAGTTCGAATTCTTCCTGTCATATATAACATTGTAAATATTAAGCCATTCCCGGTTAAGTTGTGAACATTTACATAACAATGTGCAGCATTTTACTCCTTTTATGTGTACCATGACATCAATTAGTTAATGAAGCAAATGTATGCATGTGTATAAGCTGAAATGACCTAATTAACAGAACTATTGTGAGAAAACGAAAACTACATTAAAATAAAGAACCTCCGGACTCATTGTGGGTGCCATGGTCGTCGCGTTGCGCGGGATGACAGGGGAAAAAGGTGCAAAACCTCAATGGTGCGCTCTATCAAAACTACCCGGGCAGTCTATGGTCAACCAAACTGTATACGGTGAAAAATCCCCATCTCCAGCTTGGGTTCAAACCCGACTGTGCATAGATGGCGAGGCAAAAATGGTGGTTATTTGATGATGCAAGTGGTATGAAAACCACCCAGAAGGGGGAAACCACTTTAGATGCTACAGGAAGGCCAAGAAAAAACCTCCTCCACCAAACATCATCACCTAGGGCAGCTAGGTGCAGACGGCGTAACGGTCGTTTGCACCAAGCCCTCATTCAGTAAGCGTGAGGTCACAGAAAAAAGGCCGTGGGAAAAATACTACTTCAGCGGGTCAAAATGCCCCCCCCCCCTTTCGAAAAGCTATGCTACAAAATCTACAATATATAGGAGCATAACTACCAGGACAACAGAAACGGCCGCACCCAAAACCCTAACCGTGGGAACACTATCAAATGCTCAAATGAAACAAGGTAAAACAGTAGAAGCCTACCTAGCACTGCTGCATAATCGATGGGAAGAAACGTGGTCAAACTTCCACCGATGTGCCACCTGGACATGGGTACATCGACAGCGGGGTCCGAACGAGCTCGAGAGCACGACAACGCATGAGAGCGACAGTGAGCAACAGTCCAAAATTGAATAATAGAAAATACAATAATCCCAACAATCCCAACCCCATATATATATAATTCAACATGTGTGGCCGGGAAAAAAAATAAAAATAAAATCGGACAGTGGAAGCCAAACAGGTTGAAATTCGAAAGCACATTTATTTCCGCAATGGCGGAAGGCCAAACCATAAACCCATCCGCAACGACGGGGATAACCGGGAGACACACAATAACTCGCGTTGGATCTTAAGCACATCGGAGTGAAAGCAGAATAGGAGCCGCAACGGCGGATATATAAAATACAAGTCATTCCGCCGTAGGCAAAGTCTTCATCGAGGGAGAAACCATTAACCGATCGGAAGGACTATCGCTTTCACAGCCGCAACGGCAGAAGAACAAAAGATAAAGTGACCCGTGACACAAGATCCGAATCGGAAGAGAAACGACCAAGAGATCGACAAGATTAGCGCTTCCTTCATCCGCAACGGCAGAACCGTAAAAGATATCATCATCCGCAACGTCAGGGTTTCAAAGCGACTAGATAATCGGAAGGTTAATGACTTCAGCAGTCATAACAGCGGAAGAATAAAGCGCACGACCTTCCGCAACATCGGAGTCAAAAACGACTCAACGGCCGGAAGGATAAAGCTTTCCGCAGCCGCAACGGCAGAAGCCCAAGACATACGGGATCGATGAAACTAACAAAGCGGGAGCCGAAAACTCAAACAGGGATCGGAAGACTTAGCAGTTTTCCATCCGCAACTGCGGAGGAGGTCTCAATAAAAACTCCGATGTAAAAACTGAAACCTAACCGATTAATCCAACGAAGCCAAAACCGGTTATCCATCCGCAATGGCGGGGGGAAAAGGAAAATACAGTTACGATTCAAACAAGCTGAGAACGAATTTAAAAGCAGCGATGAAGTTCGAACAAACAGTGGATTTTTTCAAGCGTTAGAAGAAAAATTAAAACAAGTGGTAGATCAATCCAAGCATAAGAAAAGTCTTTCTCAAAAATCATTAGACCAAATCAAAGAAGAAAATCAAACCAATCTAAGAAACAGGGGGGGTCCCGAAATTTTTGGAATTTTGGGAATTTGTTGCAGCTGCAACATGTACCACTCTTGTGGTCCATTTTTCATTAAAAAACACTATTGGTACATACTAAATTCATTAATAGTAAAGAGAAGCATTTTTGGAAAGAAAACAAATCATAATATTATGGAGAAAACTTCCTATGGATTGGGGTGGACCACAACAAACAGTATGACACCAGAAATCAATCCACTTTCAATATGATAAATATATAAACAAGACTAACATTAAGGGATGAGAAGCGTGCCTTATTCCGGACGTTTGTAGAAGATACCCATTGAGCTTTCAATCACACTTGTACCTACATTCCATCCTCAACAACAACGAAATACACAAGCATGATAGATATAAGTGTTAGAATCTAATCTAGCATATTCAAATTCAATATATAATAAAAAATACTACATCCATGGATACAAAGATTCATACTTACATATATAATGGACGAGAAATGGATATTTCTATTAAATGTAAACAGAGATACAAGTGACAACCTCTGTCAGCACCTCGTCGAAATTGAGAAACTGAGTCCTCCACTTGGGCCTCCACCATTGAATCCTCCATATCAAGGCAAGCTCACAAAGACAAAGGTAAGCTTGGGAAAGAGCACCAATGGCTTCTCCAAGGACAAAGGGATGCAAACTCAAGTATGCAAGAATGGGGCACAATTCCACTATAATCTCCTTGCTCTCACAAGTCCTCCTCCTTCAATGCTTCCAAGTAGCTCAATATATAGCCCCTCAATGAGAAGTGAAGGGTTGAATTGGAGCCTTTACAGTCATATGGAAGGTCAGGAGTCAAGTTGTTCATTAATTGGTAAGGGAAAACTCCAAATATTTATTTTTTGATCATATTTCTCAATGTATGCGGGTCTTAGTGGAGCAAGTTGCATGTACATGCGGGTTGTAAGTTGGTGACCCGCGTATACCCATAAACATGAAATTTTAAGGGGATTTTATGGAGCATCAAAGTAATACTAAGTAAAGGGGGTACAAGTAGTTTGCATAGGGACAGGGATAGGCCATAAAAACATGATATATAAAGCGTGGCAAATCCAGCTATAACATTAATTTTGGAATGTTTTTATTAACGATAACCAAGAGGCAATAGTCTATACTTCATTGATCTATAGGTCAATTTTGTAGACGTTAATGGCATTTAGTCCCTTTTATTAGTGATTGTGCTTATGGTACCACTCTTGTGGTCCATTTTTCATTTAAAAACACTATCGGTACATCCTAAATTCATTAATAGTAAAGAGAAGCATTTTTTGAAAGAAAACAAATCACAATGTCATGGATATCATAAGTTTGCACACCTATAGAGTTTAAAGTACCCAACGCTACATTATGAGTATCCAAATACTGAATATATTATTTTCTTGAAGTTCAACAATCCATTGTGCTGTAAAAGTGGAGATATGTGTAAACCAATATCCATACAACATGCTTTTATGCAAACTCACATTGCAATGTTGTGTTGCAAGTTGCATGTATTTCAACATACCTTGCAATATGATATGATGTTGAAATATAGATTTGTAACATGCATCTCACTCATAAACATGATTTACAAAAACTTAAATTCACAAAGAATAGAGTGCATAAATATGTAATCTGCATTGAAACCCCATCTCTTTCTAACTTCTATGTAAATCGGAATTCCATTCACTAACAAATTTATAATTTTTTGGAGATAAATATGGAGAAACCTATGTGTGAAATGTATGTTTTAGACTACCTATCTAAGTCCATCATCATGAGTAATATCTCATAGGAATAAGAAGCTAAGACTTCAAATAAATACTCAAATCTAATTTTTGGCAGTCAACCAAAACTGTGTCAGTTATTTTCATAATTAATGAAGAAATCCACGTACACATAGTCTAAGTTAAACCAACCCATTTGGTTTTGGTTATTTAATGTCATCTTATTCTTAATATTATGTATAACTGGTCTCCACGATTTCCATCATCTCTATTGAAATTTTTAGGATACTTCTCAATTTCTATCGTCCCACGAATCCATCTTATGTTAATGTTCTTCTATGGCGATAACCTTTGTATCCTGAATGAATATATGATGGTTTTCTTTATGAGAATTCTCGACTACTATTGAATTCTTGGTTTTGGTATGTATAATATCTACACAATTCTCTTTTATTCTAATATTTACCGAATGACCAGTCTCTCCTATGTATACTTTGCCGCATGAGAAGGAGATTGGATAGATACCTTTTCTCGACTTCAAACTGATTGGGTATTTAGTTTTGTCCAGTGTATTCCTTAGGGAATTTGGAGGGGGGGGAAGTTGTTCCAATATGGTTTTCCTTAAGAATTTTCATTATTTTTTTCATTGTCCCCTAAATGAAGGGGAGCACTACTACTTTTATGTTTTTCTTACATTTTGATTTTCTTGGTTATTAACCATAAGTATTTGTACTTTTCTAAATGCATTCTTTGTGTCTCTCATTTTATAACCATTTCCTTTAAATACTTGTGAAAAATGTTTTAATGCTTGATTAAGATGGTCCACATCAGAAATTAGGTCTAATCTTTTAGCTAGAGTGCCTAGAATATAGAGCTTCTGTGATGGATTATGATGTGAGCCCGCGTGCAAGTATTTATTAGTATGTATTTTCTTTCGATATACTTGATGTGCTAGAGAACCAATTATCTTATTTGTGATCGATACATCAAGGAATGGAAGGCAAACATTTTCTTGGACTTCCAAGTTGATTTTCATGTGATCAGACTGACTATTTAAGTGTATAAAGAACTCATCTAATTTCTCTTTTCCATGTGGCCAAATGATATTTGTATCATCTATGAATCTCTTCCATTCTCTAGGTTATAAAGTAAATGAGTCAATAGCCTTCTTCTCAAAATTTCCCATATAAGATTAGTGACCACTAGAGAGAGAAAAGATCCCATTGCAAAACCATCATTTTATTCATATATCTCACCGTGAAAAATGAAATAGGTTGATCTCAAGTAATTTTTTGCAGGGTTTGTTGTTTCTTCATTTGCAATTTATCTTATAACCCTAATTGCACATTCAATTGAAACCTTTGCTTAAATATAAACTACATCAAATCTCACCAATAGGTCCTCCTTTCATTCGTATATTCTTAACACCTTCGAAAAAAAGAGATGAATATTTGATAAAGGAGAAAGTGTGGACTACAAGAGGTTTTAGGGTTTTTTCTAGAAATTTTGCAAGCTGGAAAGTTGGTGAACCAATGGTGTTCACAATGTTGGAGATTGAGATAGCATAAGTATATTTCAATTATATGCAGTGGAAAAAAATAGGATCACTGAAAGAATAACCATGCAAATAAACAAAGAGACAATCATTTTTATCATGCGAAACCCTTCTACTCAAGGGAAGAAAACCCAACAACCTTCTTATCAAAGAATTAGTTCAAGATATAATTATAGAAGAGTAACCAGGTACAAAACACTCCTAAAAATTATATTCCTCTTCCGCGCTAGATCAAATCACTTGATGCAAATTGCTTTGTTTAGAAAATGAATGAGAATTCCTTTATTTATACTTGTTTCATGGGTGAATTTTCCACTTTTCCTGGGACCGAGGCGTCCTTTACTTATAGTTGTTCACATTTAATATATAATAATTGATTATTATTATTATTTTTTGGGTCGGCTTTTCAGGATACCTCACAAATCTATAAACACCAATAATCCCTCTTAGCTAGGGAGGTATCATGATCATGCCAAAACATGTATGGATATCATATGAGCATCACAATGTCTTGAACATTGGTTCTTCATAATAAAGGTCTTCTGACACAACTCAGTCCATTGAGAGTGTCATCGCCTCAACTCACTCCACCGAGGAGTCAACATAACAAACCACTAGCTCCCTCTCTCTTCCTTTCAAGGAGAGTCACACCATTCTTCCTGTCTCTGGGAGAACATTCCCTCTCAATGAGAGAGGTATTTTTTTGCTTGTTTTTCCCAAATATATCTTTGGTTTCTTTAAATTCTTCACACCATGAATTATCTTCAATGAATCTTCTTATGGAAAGGTTGATCATGAGCTTGCTTCAAGTTGATGGTTGCAAGGTCTCTTAGCCAAGTCTTATGTCTAAATACATGCACTTGCATGAGTGATCATCTAGGGACTAATCTCCCCACTACGTCGCAGAGTGTCCAAGAGATGGAACTACCCCATTCAAAGTATCTTCCCACTCTGTCACAAATTGTCCTGGAGATATCCTCACTCCGTCACAGAGTATCCAAGAGAAGGGACTTCCCCATTCTTATTATCTCCCCACTCTCTCACAGAGTGTCTGAGAGATCTCCCCACTCTGTCAAAGTGTCCAAGAGAAGTAATTTCCCCATTTTGAGTCATCTTAGGTACTAGTCTCTCCACCCCGTCACAGGGTGTCCGATAGATCTCCGCACTCCGTTCTTGGAGTGTCTGGGAGAAGGCATTGCCTTATTCTGAATCATATTAAGGACTAGTCTCTCCACCCCCTCACAAGTTGTCCGAGAGATCTCCCCACTCTATCACAGAGTATCTGTGAGAAGGCACTAATCTTCCCACTGTTAAAGAAATGTAACTTCGGAAGATATTCTATTGTATTTTTTTTGTACCTTTGTCATTCCTTCGCTCGGAGATGTCATTGGTGTAGCTGGTCATGTAGAAGTCATGAGGTAAAACCTGTTGGATTTTTATCATTTAAGCAATATGATCTAGGATCTTATCTGAGAGAATAACATGAACAGCAAAAATCACAAGAGACAAGAGACACAAAGAATTTTCCTCAGGGAAACCATAAAGGAGAAAACCCAGCAACTTCCTTAAAGATAGAATGAACACCAATGGCAGCAGTTAAACCCAAAGACAAAAAATATGATCTCCACAGATGTTCTCTCTCTCACTTGTGTGAGCACTTCCTCTCTCACTCATGCGCCCCAGTTGAGTGAGTGTGTGTGTGTGTGTAGAAATGAGGAGAGCCTCACTTCTATTTATATTCTTTTGTTCACTTTATGTCCACTCCAACAAGTTGGCCTCACTTAACAATTACTTACCAGGGCCAACTTCTCTAGGAGATTCTAATAACCCTAGTTCCCCACAACTGTGGGGACTTTACCCTCCGATCAACAAGGAGGGTTAAACTTAACTCAATTGTGGGGACTACTGCCCCGACTTACAATGGAGGGTTAACCTTAATGAATTTACATGACTTGTTTATATTACAGATACTTCCCGAAAGAAACATCGGGGTACAATACATAATATATACCAGTGAATACATTCTGAAGTTACAAATACATCAACACTCCCTCTTAACTAGGAAGGTATTCTCTCAACACAATTTATCAGCACAAGTCTTCTTCTCTGTATCATCTGGATCATCATCAAGTCATCTTCATCTTCAAGTCATTTTCATCTTCAAGTCATCTTCATCAAGTCTGGATCATCACTAGATCCGGATCATCACTGGATCATCACTTGATCTAGAGAATCATTGGATCATCATCAAGTATGGATCATCACTTGATCTAGATCGTCACTGGATCATCATCAAGTCTGGATCATCACTTGATCTGGAGCATCACTGGATCATCATCAAGTATGGATCATCACTTGATCTAGATCATCACTGGATCATCATCAAGTATGGATCATCACTTGATCTGGATCATCATTGGATCATCATCAAGTCTAGATCATCACTTGATCTGGATCGTCACTAGATCATCCTCAAGTCTGGATCATCATTGCCGGATCATCACTGGTGCTATCTCAATTCTAATCATCACAGGAAGTTCTACAGAGCCAACCCTTTTTCATGTTGGTCGCAGGCCTAGCCTCCATGTAGGTCTTCATCGTCTTCAACACTTATATCTGACCATGGAATTAACCATGTCATAAAGGCCCGCCCAACACTTACATCTGACCATGGGAGGAACACATCCAAGAACCATGTTAGAAAGGCATGCCCAACACTCACATCTGACCATGGGAGGAACACATCCAAAACCCATGTCAAAAAGGCCCAACACTCACATCCAACCTCATCTTGTCAAAAAGGCTCTACACTTACATCCGACCTTATCATGTCAGAAAATCTCTACACTTACATCTGACCTCATCATGTCAGAAAGGCTCTGCACTTACATCCGACCTCATCATGTCAGAAAGGCTCTGCACTTACATCCGACCTCATCATGTCAGAAAGGCGCTGCACTTACATCCGAACTCATCATGTTAGAAAGGCATTGCACTCACATCTGATCATGTGGGAACACATCCCTCAATCACATCAGAATGGCTCTGCACTGATCATGTGAGAACACATCCCATAATCACTTCATAATATCTCTGCACTGATCATGTGGTAACACAACCCACAATCACATCAGAGCATCTCTGCACTTATATCTAATCTTGTGGGAACATATCCCTCAATCACATCAGAATGGCTATGCACTGATCATGTGGGAACACATCCCACAATCACATCAAAATATTTATGCACCGATCATGTGGTTACACAACCCACAATCACATCAGAGTATCTTTGCACTTACATCTAACCATTTGAAGCTCAGCCTTCCACCATGTCAGAAAGTACATGGACTCATCACTTCCTCTTAGAAGGAACCTCGATCTGGAGAACACCAAGCTTCTCCCTAAAGTACTCAAACTTCACTCTGGCCATTTCTAGCATAGAATCACATCAGGGCTAATTACGTCTAAGGATAACCTGCAAGCCTCACCAGGACCGATTACATCCGAGGACAACCTACATGAATGATTACATCTGAGAAACCTACGAGCTTCTCCAGGATTTATGCTCAGACAACCTGTCTCACCAGTTATGCTAGAACTCCCTCTTTCAAGAGATCTCGATCTAGATCACAAACTGGAGCTTCACTGCTCCTCTCTACATCATACAAAAATTCAAGTCAGATAAATCAAATCAAATAGTAGTTTTCAAAAGAAACATACTACCTCCCAAATAGCAAGTGGCAACATCTTTTTCCTTGGCTGTACTCAATGCCATGCAGAACTCCATCCTGCCAAACCAAGAGATCACACCTGATCTCATATTGAAGTAGCACCTCGAAGTGCTCTTCCTATCAATGGCACTTCCTTCCCAATCCAAATCCACATAACCCTCCAGGTTAATCTTCAGATTCGTATCATACTTGAGCCCATACTCAACTGTACCCTTTAGGTACCACACTACATTATTTGCAACCATCAGGTGAACATGTCTCAATGTGTTCACAGCAAAGAAAATATCTGGTCTCGTATTCGTCAGGTACATCAAGGAACAAATCATCTAACGATACATTATGGCATCAACCATCTCTAATGAAGCAACACTCAATAGCTTCAGGTTCGATGCCATAGGTGTGGTCATGGCCTTACATTCTGTCATCCTGAATCTCTTCAGGATGTCTACTACATACTTCCTTTGTCCCAGGGATATTCCATTCGCATTCTGCCACACCTCCATGCCTAAAAAGTAGTGCATCATATCCAAGTCCTTCATCTCGAACTCGACAGCAAGTCTCCTTCTTGCAACTTTAATGAGTTCCTCTTTTCCTGTCAGGAACTAGTCATCGACATGTAACAAGAGCATCACTGGTCTTCCACCTTCAACCTTGAAGCAAAGGTAAAGCCTAAAGTCATCAATAATCTGTCCATCATGTCGTACCATGTCGAACCTCAGGATCTTCTACATTCACTCCCTCTTAAGTGGAGCATCATTCTCTCTCTGTCTTTCATACTCTATGCATTGAAACATTCTGTGCCTGAATGACAAGTAGCTTCCTTTGCTACTAATATTCTATGTATCCATCTAGGGTCACTGGATACCAAGATCCTCTATCTTAAAAATTTTCAAAAGTTCTTCTCGCACCCATCTGTGATCTTGTCATCCTCTATAGACTTTCATCTTTAACCTTGTAGCAAAGGTTAAGATCTTCATCACTCTAGGTGATATTCAAGCTCCTCATGTATGTGTTATCCCATGGGTGTCTTCTGAGCTTGTACAAGGCCTTCTTTAATTTTTAGACATGATTCTTCCTGTCATGTGTCTTAACTTCCAATGGCTGCAAATGTCTCTTCATAGTTTATGCCTTCTTTCCGTGAGAAGCCTCGTGCTACAAATATTGCCTTATATCCCATGATGTTTCCATCTACTACATGTTGGATCTTGTATATCCATATGGAAGACATTATGGACTTCCCTTTAGGTCTCGATACTGCATCCTAGACATCATTCTTCTTGAACTGGTACTCTCCTTCCCTTTATTCTTGGCTACTTCTTCATAGCTGGAAGGCTCTACATCAATGATGTCACTCAACAGTGTCACATAACTACACTGTGTCTAAGGCCTCTTGAATTATTTGAAAGTATCATCATATTCTTCTTTATCTTGGATTATTTCTTGAACTGTTGTCACTTGTTCTTCGAAACAAGTCTCATCCTTCTTTTCTTGTAGGTGATTGTACGCGATCTTTCCTACAAGTCAAATGAATTTGTATGGTTAGAAACATTTCATAAGGCATATTCATAATGGAAAATTCTTATGCATAAATATATGATCATGCAACTATTTTATCTAATACAACATTCATCCATATCTCACGGAAACTTTCTAGATGCCTTCCATCTCTACCAAGACAACATTGAGATTGTGCACTAATCCAATATGTCAACAAAGAGGTTTCATTCTAGATAAGTAGCAATGGAGATTTGCATATCACCATGGACTACTTACCCATCACATGCATATTAGTAGTATATTGTCATTAATGCAAACATTCTATCATGCATAACACATCGACTGAATATAAACAAATGCATAACAAAATGATATCATGAAATGACAATTGAATACTTATCTTTATTTGCTTCGTGGGTAGACTCCTTCTTGAGCCTTTAGCTTCATCATCTTCTTCATTCATCATTTCTTATCCAAATAAAGAGATGGATAAGAGGTTCTTCAAGAGTTGAGTCCTTCGTATTCCTCATCGCTTAAGGGATCTTCTTTGGATGGTGAGAGCTTGATCTTCAGTTGCTCCCATCTTCTCTTCTCTCATTATGAGTCGAGCTTCATCTTGTGTGTACTCTTCCCGGATTATGTTGAAAGTAATCACTTCCTTCTGGCACACATTCCTCGAATGAATGAATCCCATGATCCCCGGAGGTCATACAAGGTGGTTATCACAACTTTTGCATTCTCCACTTCTTCTTCTACAGCTTCAAGTTGTTCTTTGATTTGAGAGACCCTTGTAAAGTATGACTGCATGGTCTTTGCATTCTGGATCTTCACATTCTTCAACTATTTTCTCAAAGTCATCTTCTAATTTATGTTCTTCCCTTCAAATAGCTTGGTCAAGGAATAAAACATCTTTTTCGATGTCTTTAGGGAAGACACTTGTGGTATAAGGTGATCCATGATTGAATCAGCAATGATCTTCTTGGGCTTGACCAAGTTCTTCTCGTGCAAGGATTTTAGCCTCATCTCCCTTTGGAACTGGAACCTCTCCACTTATGTACGTGTCCAATTCATTTTCTTCAAGAACCAGTGAGATCCAATACTTCCATGCTTGGAATTTTTCAGTTTCACCAAGCTTGTCATCAAGCTGGTGTGACTAGTCATTTATAAATGACAACCTCAAATGTAAATAACAAAAGATTAGATCTTACCGATTTGAGGTGTTTGTCCTAGTTCCGAAGCTGGCTGATCTAGGGTTTGTCAGAGAAACCCTAATTTTCAAAACTTGGAATCTTTTAGTTCTAATTGGATAAAAAAATATACCTCTTCAAGGCAAGTTGTTCAATGTACTCCTTTTCTGAAAACAGTGGAGGGAAGCTCCAGGAACAGGAAGTCCTAGTTTTCCAATTTCTTATACAAAATACTATTTCTGTGGTATCTCTGAAGTTATTATTCCTCTGTGTCTAAAATTTCATACTAATTTAACCTCGTGTGTCCTCTTTCCAACACCACAGTTTTGACCAGAATTGGTTTCACCAATTGGTACTTATGAGATTTTTCCCAATGTGACTTATTTCAGAACTGTTCAGCATAGCGAACTTGTACGAACTTCCAGGTGTCACTGTTTCACCTTTAGAGCCTAAAACTTTTCCACAAAAAGTACAGTTCGTGCCCTATTTGGAACATCTTGCAAAATTTCATTTGGATCTTCCTAGCTCGAGATATAGCAATTCTCCCTAGGTGTCATGTTTAGGGATCAACCATGGAAGAGGCTGAAACCCTGATTTGGAGGAATCATATCTCCCAGAATACAGTGAATCTGAGTCTGAAACTTTTACACAGGGTACCTTAGGAATTTATCTTCATCCTGTGAAAGTTTCAGCTCTTGATCCTTCTCCAATCGCAAGATATAGTGAATGTACCAAAACTACTAGTTTCAATATTTTAGGGTTTTCAAGCCCAGGGTCAAACTAGGGTTTGACTTTCCCAGAGTTTCACCTAAACAAAAATCTCGACCCAGGTCTCTAAAATTCAATTTTGATGAGGAGATAAATCCTATTCTGAGCTCACTCAAAAATTCCTCTTCTAAAAAAATCCCTAATATCCCACAGCAAAAACTGAAAATGCCCGAAATCAAATTCTGCTTCGACAGAAAGATGTGCCCTTCAATGGAGAGTTAGCCTAGCATCATTTTGTTGATGGATTGTGGAGAGAGACCCAAAAATTAAGAATCCCTCGCTTCCGCAGCTGCACAGTGTCTTCTTCTCAGGTTAGCTCTGATACCATGTTAGATTTTTATCATTTAAGCAATATGATCTAGGATCTTATCTGAGAGAATAACATGCACGACAAAAATCACAAGACACAAGAGACACAAAGAATTTTCCTTGGGGAAACCATAAAGGAGAAAACCCCACAACTTCCTCAGAGATAGAATGAGCACCAATTGTAGCAGTAAAACCCAAAGAAAGAAAAGATGATCTCCACAGTTGTTCTCTCTCTCACTTGTGTGAGAACTTCCTCTCTCACTCATGCGCCCTAGTTGAGTGAGTGTGTGTGTGTGTAGAAATGAGGAGAGCCTCACTTCTATTTATATTCTTATGTTCTCTTTATGTCCACTCCAACAAGTCGGCTTAACTTAACAATTACTTACTAGGGTCGACTTCTCTAGGAGAGTCTAATAATCCTAGTTCCCCACAATTGTGGGGAATTTTCCCTCCGATCAACAAGGAGGGTTAACCTTAACTCAATTGTGGGAACTATTGCCCCGACTTTCAATGGAGGGTTTGTAATAACCCAAAAATTCGTAAATATTTAAAAATTTTCATATAACATTAAATGTTTGTAGTCGTCAGTACATAGGAAATAAATAGTTGTTTTTTTCTGACCAAAACTATTGGGTAGGTTAATTAGAGGTCCGGAAAATCAGCTTCCGGGGCTGTGTTACAGTGGAAATCCCTGAGCAAAACAGACAGCTCTGTCGAGGAGCAGAGTCCAATGATGGACAGAGTTGATACAAAAAGGAATCCAGCTTTTACAACGGCTAACCCACGCTGATTCAAAAAGGCATAACGTCCAAAAGAGCAATAAAACAAAAACAGTAGCTAGTCAAAGAGGTGGACGCAAGCACAAAAGCAGAGGAGTGAACTTCAGAGCTGATAATTTGGCTAGAGCTCCAATGCTGCTAATCTTCACCTAAAGTCGCCAAACAAGATCGCTGCATCTTTGAAATGGGAGAGAAGGTCTTCTTGGTAAACAGCATGTCCCTTTGAAGCGAAACATCTACTCGGAGATTACACAGAACTTTGAAGAATGAATCTAGACTTTCCCCACCGAGCCAGAGGAGGGCGAAGGCGATCTGTCCAATTTCATATAGAAAAGGCTGAAAGCTTGGGAAAAAAAGGACCTGAAGGGCAGGAGAGCCACGAACTTCTCTTGAACAACGAACAGGCCATTCTATTGTTCAAGGGATCACAGGAAGGAAACTGAAAACATGCTCACATGTACAGCAAAGCAGAGATCAACTAGATCGCGATCAGCCCAGGAAGATTCATGGGATGTTGCAGAAAGAATCATTTCCATTGATTGAGATGATGCTCCTGCTCAGGATCGAGGCGTGATTGGCTTCAAGATCAGCTTGCTTGTTAAGATGGCGAAGCACGTGATAGAAACTTATGGTTTGAAACTTGCCAGCTAAAGAATGAATTTTCTGGGCGATCCTGTTCATGTGGATGTTGGGGGGATGAGACTTCGATCGCATGGCCTGAATCACGAGTCTGGAGTCCCCAAAGACTGAGATATTTCAGATGTTTAGACTTATTGCTTGCCGGATCCCCTGCCACAAAGCATAAAACTCTGCAAAATTATTAGTCTCCACTCCTAGCCCCCAAGCAAAGGAGGATTGAATGGAGCCTGAGGGAGTGAGGATCACTCCTCCCCCTCCCGAAGGTCCTGGATTGCCCTTAGAGGCACCATCAAAAAACAAACAGTGAACCTGCATAGAGAGTCTCCAATTTAGAAATTCTTCTTCTTCCATTCTTATTTCCCAATCAGCATGAGTTGGAACACTGAGAATGGAGACTTTTTTAGCACTAGAGACAAGGCCTGAGAGCCAAGAAGTTTCTCTATCATCAAGAGGTCTAGCATTCAAGAGATCAGTCTTATGGTCCAATGCTTCTCCAAGGAGAGCTTTGGCTCTCATCACGATCCTTGATGGAGAACTTCCCACATTCCTGAACAGACGGTTGTTCCTTTCGAGCCACAATTTCCAGAAAATAAACTTAGGGAGAAGCATCCAAGCAGATTTGAGTAGGTCTTTTTTGGAGAGCTGAAAAGGAGAGTAATCTGCCCATCTGGAAAACAACTCTGTAGTTAAAGCCGGCATAATAAAATTAGGATTCACTGGAAGAGCTTCTTTCCAGACTTCTCTGGAGAAAGGACAGGACAGCAAAAGATGGTCAACATTTTCTTCATCACTCTTGCACAGGGATCATCTTGAGGGACCTTCCAGGCCTCTCTTTCTTAGGTTATTAGCTGTTAGGATACTTCTGTGCACCACATTCCAGCAAAACAGATCAACTTTCGGAATGGACAGGGTGGACCAAATGAACTTCCATTGGATCGGGTTTGGAGCTGTGTGAGGAACCGTCATTATGGACCGGTAACCTTCAGCCGCTGTGAAACTTCCAGTTTTTTATCCCCAACCTCTCTTATCATAGGTAGCTTGATTTAGGGGGGCTTTGCCTTGCAGGAGATTGGACAGAAGCTTTGCCTCATCTTCAAGCACGTTGGGGAGGTCACCAAACTTCCAATCTATCCAGCAATTTTCATTGTCCCAGACAGAAAGGTCCCAAAGAGTGAAGACCTGTTGATTCTTGAGCCACTGTTTTATATTCTGAATTTCAGAGTTTTGCCCCAAAGGCTCTTCCCCGAGGATTGAATCTTCCCATACTTTTATTTTTTTCCCGTTACCAGGTACCCAATACAAAGAGGATCTGAAGTGATCCAGGGCTTTGAGACAGAGCTTATAGATTGGAGAGCCATTTTTGCTAGATGGATTTTTGTCTAGGCAGCGAATTCTCTGGCCGGAGAAATATTTTTTCCACAAAACCTTTTTGCTCCAGCTAGATTTCCCAGAGACAAGCTGCCAGAGAAGTTTGGTTCCCATATCTAAATTCTGAACATGAATACTTCTAACTTGGAGGCCTCCTTCTCTGTAGGGTCTTTGAACTTTGTCCCAGCTAACAAGATGCAGCTTTTTCACATTTCCTTTCCCACCTTCCCACAAGAAATTTTTTAAAAGACTTTCAATCTTGATGATGACAGAAGAAGGGGCCAGCAGAATAGATGATTGATAAATAGGGATACTGGACAGAACAGATTTCAGCAGAACAAGTTTCCCAGCTAGGGTGAGCCAGCTCGCCCCCCACCTTTGGATCTTTGCTTTTAATTTTTCCACGATAGGGCTCCAATTCTTTGTTTTGATAGCAGATTTAAAAATTGGAACACCAAGATATGTGAAGGAGTCCCAGTTCTGCAAGATTTCCATTTCCAGAACTCTAGAGGTTCTTCCTATATCTGCTACAGAGAAGTTCCAGCAGTATATTTTGCTTTTTTGCAAGTTAATCTTGCTTCCTGAGATCTGAATATAGATATCTAGTTCCTTATTGAAGTGCTTTACAGAGTGAACACCAGCTCCTCCCAACAGCAGAGTATCCTCTGCAAATTGGGCATGATTTATGTCCTTTACATTATGAGCCATGCGGAGCCCAGGGAGGGAGAGATCTTGCAGACAATTGTTTAGTTGGAAGCTGAACACGGAGGCCTGGATGGCATAGAGGAGCGGAGACAAAGGGCAGCCCTGGCGAAGCCCTCTTGATACCTGAAAAAATTTGGTCAGCCTTCCGTTGACCAGAGGGGCTACCCAAGGAGAACAGATGCATCCTTTGATCCAGCCAATGAGCTCAGTGGAGAAACCAAATTTCTCCATAACTGCAAAGAGGAAATCATGATTTACTCTGTCAAAAGCATTTGCTAGATCTAGTTTTACAACCATGCCTTTCTCTTTTCGGAGGAAGCTGGAATGAATAGCTTCTTGAACAAGAATAACATTATCTAGAATTTTCCTTCCCTTTATGAAACCTCCTTGATTCTCGGGAATGATTCTCGGCAGAATTTTTTTAATCCTGTTGGCAATAATCTTAGTAACCAGCTTGTATCCGGTGTTGCAAAGGGAGATGGGCTGGAACCTAGAAAAATTGGAGGTACCAATCTCCTTCGGGATCAAGGCCAGGAAAGAGGAGTTTGTGCTTCCGCCCAGCTTATGGTGGATTTGAGAGTTCCTAACCATCTTCAGCAAATCGTATTTGATGATATCCCAGCATCTGGAGAAAAATCTAGCTGTGAAACCATCTGGCCCAGGGGCACTGTCAGGTTTCATATGGTCCAAAGCAGATTTGAGTTCTTTCATAGTAACAGAAGTAGCAAGAGTATTATTGTCAGAGGCTTGGACTAAGTTGGGGACCAAAGAGAGGGGGTAAGCATTGGTATCAATGAGATCAGCAGTAGGAGCAGTGTAGAGGTCTTGGAAGTGGGAAAAATCAGCCTGTTTAATGCCTTCAAAATCTTTAACCAGATTGCCTTGATGAGTAATTTCCTTCACAGTTTTGAAGTTTTTTCTAGCTTCATCTTGTTTATGAAAGAAAGAAGTGTTTTTGTCACCGCTTGCTAGCCAGAGGCTTCGAGATTTTTGACGTCAGTACTCTTCTTCGACTCTGTAGGCTTTATAATAATCTTTCTGAAGGGTACTTTCTTTCCAGATTATGCTTTCAGTGATAGGGACAGATTCCATGAGAATTTGATGATTTTCCAAGGCATCTTGGGCATCTTTCCTGCAAGAGATCAGGGAGGGGAGAGACTTGGCCCAGTTCTTGAGGTCATGTTTTAGCCTTCTAAGCTTTACTTCCCAAATAAAGGAAGGGTTTCCAGTGACCTTTTTGCTCCAAGAGTTAGAGACAATGAGGTCGAAGCCCTCTTGATGGATCCAAAGGGGACTGAACCTAAAAGGGATGGGACCCAGATTTTCCTCAATAGTATGCTCAAGGAGGATTGGTTTATGATCAGAAATGTAGTTAGGAAGGATTTTGGACAAAGCATGAAGCCCCAGGTTGAGGAAGGAGGAATGGACTAGAAATCTGTCAAGACGGGCCGCTATGTGCCCTGGCCCTATTCTTTTATTAGTCCAAGTAAAGTTGCCATTGGAAGGTTTTATGTCGACTAGATCCCATCCTAAGATGGTGTCTTCAACCCATTCCTGAGAAGGGTCACGGACTATGGATCCACCTTTTTTTTCATTTGCAGCCAGAGTGACATTTAGATCTCCTGCAATGATAATATTCTCTGGACTTTGGAGGCTTAAGAACGAATCAATAGAATCCCAGCAAGCTTTTTTTTCTGCTAATAGGGTTGGAACATAAAGATTAAACAAACTTACATGATTACCTGAATCTTTGTGGACGAGGTTGGTGTAGATCCAGTGCGTAGTGTTGTGATTGAAGATTAGCTCATACTTGGAGGAGTCCCAGAAGGTGGCTAGACCTCCTGAGGCTCCCCTGGAGCTGACAGCTTTCCCCGGGCCTTTTTTCCAGAATGAATTTCCTGCATGGAGGGCTGAGCCATCCTCCATTTTTGTCTCCTGGACGAGAAGGATCTCTGGCTTATTGATTCTTACTAGATATTTTATTGCTTCAACTTTCTGCAGACTGCCAAGACCTCTACAGTTCCAGGAGATGTACCGCATTATTTACTTTTGGAGGGGACGGCCCCTTTTGAGGGCGGGCCTTGCTTGGATCTTTTGTTCACCATAGTTTTAAGAGTTAGCTGGGAGCCTTGCAGAATATCTGCATAAGACCTTTCCTCCCTTTGCTTTTTGTTGGATTTCCGGCCCCTTGGCTTCTTTATTGGGGTTGCATATGAACTTCCGGACTCCGTGGATCCTTCATCAGAGTCTCCCCCTAGATCAAAGTCCATGGCTGACGGTTCTGCTTCTGCATCTCGAGAATCTCCACAGATGGGAGAGCTTCTAACTAATGAGATAGCAGGTTCTGGCTGGATTTCTCCTGGCTCCAATGAATTAACACCTTGATTGTCTTGCGTTTCCATTGGGGTTGCAGTTTTAGTGGGCGAGGAATCTTGAATAACAATAACCGGAGGTACTTCTGGGGCATTCGCAGCCGAGGGACTTGCTCCTCGACCCGTAGTGTCTGGCTGCTGAGTAGTCTCTTGAGTCTGGACGGGATTCTTCGGAGGGGCTTTGGGGTCTGATTTCTGAGCATTGCTGGGAGCTTTTTTTTCGGTTGGCTTGCCGGGGGCCTTGCCTTTTTTACCCTCTGCCAACCTTCACCTTCTTCGGCCATCTGGGTTTTTGGGCAGTTGCGTTGGAAATGGCCATGTTCATGGCAGAGCCGACACTTAAACAGAAGCTGTTCATAATCGAGTTTCTGGAAATGAGTCCATGAACCTACCGAGAGTTTGACGGCTTCTGGGAGCCCCGCCTCCAGATCAACTTCAACACATATTCTAGCACAAGAGTACTGGCCTTTGTGCTCTGCTTTGTCAATGAATCGTCCTAGGGCATTTCCTATTTTTTCCAGGGCTTGAATGTTCCAGCAATGGATCGGCAGATTGGGTAGCCTTACCCACACCGGAACCTCTTTCGGAACATCAACAGTAGGATCAAAGTCCGGAGTCCACCTGTTCAGGTAAAGTCCTTGGGAACCCATGAAATAGGGGCCACTTCGAAAGATAAGATCACGGTCCTCTTTTGAGATGAATTCGAAGACGAAGAAACCTCTGCCAACCGGGTAGCAGGTGACACTATTCTTCAGATGAGGCCTCCAATTTCGCTGGATCCAGTCATCCGTGGTTTTGGGGGAGGGCCAAAGCCCCATGAACTGGCCAACCAGACCTCTTTCAGCTAGTGCCAAGGTGATTTTGATGGATTTCTCCTCTGGCAAGGCAATTTCTGGAATTGAATCTAGTTTCTTAACAAATTTCGGGGCCTCTTTTGATGCCAGTTTCGTCCCAGGCGGGCCTAACAGCCTACGAAAGGCTTCAACCGAAGAAAGGAGGGAGGAGGGAGAGGAGGCCTCTCCCCCTGGAGCAGCCATGGTGGAGGTCTAAGCAATGCGAATCAGGGCGAAACCCTCGAGGAGGGCAGTGACCACGAGCCGATCACGATCCGTCGCACTCAAAGGCACGATCTCGCCAACCCTAGCAGACGAGCTCTCCACGCTTTTTCCGCGGACGAAATAAATAGTTGTTAACAGTTACTTTAATCTGTAATAGATTAGAACTAACAATTGTTGTGACTTTAGTTATGTACTTACTAGATTGTTTTCATAATTTCATATTAAATGATGGATTTTTATACCGTAGTAAAATATATGTTTAAACTTCTAGCACTAAGTTTGTTTTACTGTCTTATGGCAGGTAGGATGAACTACAGTTGAGATTGGGGCTTACTTAGCTTATAGCTAATGCAGTGAAGTGATGCTTCTGTTACAGGTCTTTTTTTTTTATAGGTAAGACGTTGTTTCCAGTTTTTTCAGATCAAGATATATCATCTCCTCTAGCATAGAATAAAATTGCTAGAAAATTGTTTGCTTTACAGCTTGAGCCAAGTGAGAGGTATCATTAATTTTATTTGTTTGAAATCTTTATGAATGTTAGTAGTAACAATATCTTAATAAACTAGTTTCAGTTCAGTTAGGCTTGTTATCCCAGAACTTGTTCATTATATTGGCATTTCATGTTTATTTCTTAAATACTTGTATGTAAAACTAGTGGTTGCATCTTGTGGAACAAAGATATTTCCACCATTAAAGACTACAGTAATCTTGACGATCTATGATCCCTTTGAAAAGAAGGAAACACTTTAGACCCCTAACACACATGAACACTAGTACTTGGTATAAAAGATAGTTTATGACTACTCGATACCTACCAAAACTTGAGATGACTTATTACTAATGTTTTTCTCAAACATAGGGTTAATTCCTTTTTGTTTCAAGGTAAGAATTGTCCTTCGATGGAGTCTATTTTATAGTTCTTTGTATGATATTCTTACCTTGTACAGTAATTTCTAATTAGATTATATTTTAGTATCCAAAGTTTCTAATACCTTGAATAAAATCCTAGCAAGGTATTTTCTAGAATTGTAGTATTCACGTACAATGATCTCCTTTCTCATTTGTATTTTCCTAAGACTTAAATTACATAGTATTGTTTACTATGTGAGTAAAGTAAGTTTCTTATACTAATTCAAGTTTATAGTTTATGATTATAATTACCTAGTTTACTTGCTAACTCCAAGTTAATTTCTATGATTTTAAATACACATACACCATAGCAAAGACAATAAAATGATGGCATTGTTACAATATAGTAAATGGTTTTATCCTAAATTATGTAGGTTGCCGAAATCAAGTTTGAACTATATAAACGAACCCATCTTAATAGAAAATATTTGGGCTACATGGTTGAAGCTCAGTGGATAGGGTTTTTGCTTGGAGATTTTTCCATATAAAAATCCTTTTAAAACCCTAAAAACTCGTTTTATCCTAGCTTTTTGGCTGGTTTTGGAGGAAGGGCCGCAGTTCCTAGCTGCTTGGCCTGTTTGTTATTTGCTGTGTCAAACTCCTTGCTGATAGACTCCTTCTATTTCACGTGAAGTGTATACAAATTGCCTCCTCTGGCTTTTGGAACGAAAAACTCCCTCCTCGTCGATACTTAGCTCTGCAAGTGTTTTTCTATAAACCCTGGTACAATGGTTGTAACACCCTGGTTTTGACCCCATTTGCATTAAATGTATGTGATGTATATGTTGTAATGAATCTTGGTGTGGAGCTAAAGGCAAAAGCCCCACCATCGATTTGGTTGTGTTATGTTTCAGCGTTTGGAATTGTTGCCGATAGTATATCGTGATATATAGCACATATTAGTTTGGCATCATGTAATTGTGCATTTTAATTAAATGAACCGAACCAACTATGTTCACTGCAATCATATTGAAAAGGGCATGAATTTCCTAAGGATAGGGAGGGGGAATTGTTAAACCTTGAGCCCATGGGGGAAAATCCATGTGTCATCACCCTTTTGATTTGCTCACCTTCCCTTGTCTCATCCAACTACCTCATTAAAAGTTCTACTGTTAGTTGGGGCAGTTATTGCTGGGGAGTGGAGTGTGGCAGGACTGTCAGGGCCTTTCCCACATGCACACTCCACCAGCAGGTTGACCCTCACGTTGGCAAGGATGATTCTCCATTCTGTCCACGACGGCTAGGAAGCACTCTTCCACTCTCCCCCACTCGTGGTTGTCTCTCGCTCATTCGGAGGCAGAGGCGTTCGGTTGTCCTCATGCACCGTTTGGAATTCTCCAGCATTTTCATTCATCCTCACGCACAGGGTCCTGCATTGGTTTTTACTCACGCAGCAAGCTGAAGCGTTGTTTCAGGGGGGGCTGTCATCCGCGATTCCTGTTGGGGCGTGTGTATTTCCTTACCGATTGTGATCTGTGTATGTTCCTTCTCAGGCATGGGCTGAGGGTCTGTTTACCTTCCCATTTTCAGACTGTGTGAGTTTCCCGTGGCTTCATTGTTGAGAACGGGTTGTGGTTTCCCCCTCATTTTGTTGGTTGTGTTTGCTTTCATGTTTTGGGCTGCTGTAGGCTGTTATGGAATCGTTTTGGCCACTATAGGACCAAGAACAACTCAGGAATTGTTTTCCCCTGTCCAAGCTATGAATCGCTTGTTTGGCTGCGTGCATGCAGTGGTTGGTCTTCGGACTGTGTTGGAGTGGGATGAGGGCTTGGTTTGCTTGACAAACCTGGTGTGTTTGAGAACCACACAGACAGAGCTAGAGGGCTGGCTTTCTTCTCCACAACCCCTGAATAGCACTGAAAGGGAGGTCAGGGCCTAAGGGATTGTGTAGCAGAGAAGGGATTGATTTCCTTGTGTTGGGTGTGTGTGGGTTTCCTAGAAGTCAGGATAGTTCTGGTGTCGGTGTCCTTAGCTCTTCAATGAGCTCACCAGTTTAGTATTTAGCCTTTCCCAGTTCCTTGATGGCCTAATAAACCCAACTGTGTTGGCTTGGCTATTTTGTGTATCCTTGGATATGTGTAAGCCTGCTTGTTCCTTATTCCTTGGGGAATCATGCTCGGCTCAGGGGTGGAAACATTGCTGAGAGATTAAGGAGCACGTTGGCCTATGGTTGGGTGGAACGTTGCAGTGACGTAGCTGGTTGTGGGACAGTTCTTATAAGATAAGTAATCTTGCCTATTTCGTCTCTACATTTATATTTATGGTTTAATGAATGATGATGAACATGTTGAATGCCTGAATGAATGTATATTTGTTTCCGTTGTGTATGTGAATGATTTATGCATCTTAGCATGTTTTATGTTCAAGCATTTTCTTCAGTTTTTATGTATGTTCATGTTCATGGGGCGGTCAACCCGGATGTTTAATGACATGGTTCAATAACGTCCTCTTCACCGGTTGGAGGGTCGGGGACGCTACAATGGTGAGCTATGGCAAAGAGCATGGCTCTTGAACAGTCGTGGAATGGTTTTGATGGTTGAGGTTCGAACTGAGTTTGTTGTTTAAACTTTTTACTGCGGTCTATACCTTGCTTGTCATAGCTTTGGGAAAGAGTTTTCATGCTCTGCAAGTTGTGGTTTCTCCTGACAGAGCTCTTCTGAAACTCGTTGCCCTTGTAGAAAAGGTGGCCCGGGTTTTTGAGCTTAACACTTCTTCAGGGTTGCTTAATCCCGTAAGCAGGTATGATACCCAAGGTTTAATTCTTCTTGCAGCTGTTAGAATTCTTTTTTTTTTGTTAATTTGCATCAGTAAATATATTTTTAAGTTCTTCCTTATTATAGGTACTTATTAGCTTCAGACAATTTGCAGGTGCTTAGCTTCTAAAGGGAAGTGCATACAAAACATCGTGGATTACCCTGCACTTAATCCAACTACATAAAAACCCTGGTAAGCCTCAGTCCACTGGGGTTTTTTCCTGTTGTGGTGAAAGGTGTTAAAAATTTGAATGACGGAGTTCGTTCGGTTACTAGGTTTTTATCTCGGCCTACAGTTCTATGTTGTAGATGCTTGGAAAGGTCGAGAGCCATTACAAGATGATTATTTCAGAAAATTTTAAGAAGCCCTAGTGGTTGTTTTTGCAATGTTTAAAAAGGCGTTTTTAAGGCCGAGACAACTGTTTTGTCTATTTTGATTTCTGTTCATAGATATGATACTTCAGTCAGGATTTATAAGCCTTGATTGATTATGTAAAAGGCCGTAAGCCGAGACTATGTCTGTTCAATTTTATTTTTGATATTAAAAGAATTCTTACAGCTTAAAGTTGAATTAAGAGTATCTTGGTTTGGATAATATTTATATATTGTGATCATTTTAGCTATTTTTATTGTTATTACCTTTCAAGGGTTTAGGGTTAAGTAGATTATTAATTAGTTTGTTTCTCTTCAAATGAATTATGATTTGAGGGCTTTTGACAGTGGAATGCTTCGATAGTAACATAGTTATTGATTTAGAAATGATTTCTGGAAATAAAATAGAGAAACTATATTAATTGAATAAATTTACCTCTTTTCTGTGTTTTTGGAATATACTGTTAGGTTTTGATATTTATAAATTTTGAATTTATTTTATTATGAAAAGAACAATTCTTTTACAATCCCTAATTTCTCTTTAACTATTTATAGAGTTACTTTTCATTTTTAGATGTTAACCCTAGTTTTTCATTTTCATTTAGGTGCCCTAATAGGGTATCTGTTTAACCTTATATACGGTCTTTGTTAAGTTAAACTAAATCTTGATAGTTCTTATTTCTATATTATCTCTTTATGATTAATATATTAGATTTTATAATATAAATTTTTTCTGGTTTTACTGTGTAAAATATTACACAGACTAGTGGGTAATACCTAGGCTCTTTCCTCTATCTCTATTTAATTTGTTTAAGTACTTTAAGTAAATAAAAAGTACAAAAGAAATCCTATAAATAATTTATACAAAAGTCCTGTAGAAAATAACCATTTCATCTACGTACATACTTTATTCGAATCCATTATTTGAAAATAAATTATCCTACTGTACTGACCTTGCAAAAGGTGTGGAAAAATACAGTTTAGGTATTTTCTTTCTATCTAACAATTAACTCAGAATTTCTCTACTTATTTACTCTAATCTAGCTAGTTCAGAACTTTTTCACGGGATAAGCATTTCTCCTAACTAACCCTAACAAAAGTAAAAACAGAATATACTACATCTTTGATAAATCTTAAACTTTCCAGATATAGTAAATAATTAATTAACTAAACTAAACAAGTAAAACCTGGAAGTATAGATGAGGTGACAATAGCTTAAAGAACCTGTTCCTCCCAACCAACTCCTGGGGAAGAGATGGACTGCAATTCTCAGGACCCCTGAGCTTGTCTCCTGGTCTACCTGGTAGAAGTACTGGGTGAGAGATGTAGTCTAGAAATCCTCTACAACTCCACTGAATATTCAACAGTAAATCAGTTCTGCTTGCAGTAGTATGAACTTAGCTTAAAATAGCTACACTAGTTCATGTCTTCGGCACTTTTTCACTCAAACTTAATTCATCTAGTCCCCTCCATCGAATTCTCTTGTGCACTTCATTCACTCAAAATGATCACAAATCTAGAATGAGCATCCTCAGTTGTCTTCAATAGGAAGTTTTATTATGCATGCCTAGGTCTTTTGGGTTAGTTTTTACTTAATGAGCCACCTGCTCTTGTTCCACTTTCTTGGGAAATCATGACCACAAAAATAGGGAAGTTACCACCTGCAACAGCTAGAAGTAGTTTGAGGATGCTGCCACATGTCAATCTGCTCTCAACCCAACCTCCTCCATCAAGTGGCCAGTAAAACACTCATTTAACAGCTTCCCTAAGCTATTGTCTCATCTTTCATTTATTTATTAATAAAATATTCTGCAATTACATTAAATTATCCTTGACCCCACTCGGTCATTTATTACAAACTTTAACATAAAATATAACATAATGTTTCTTAAAACATAAAAATGTTTTGCAAATTGGGGCATGTGACAGGGTTAACCTCAATGACTTTACATGACTTGTTTATATTACAGATACTTCCCGATAGAAACATCGAGGTACAATACATAAGATATACCAGTGAATACATTCTGAAGTTACAAATACATCAACAAAACCTTCGTTGTAAGTCGGGTCAATAGTGCCCATCAAAATAATTTATAAATGTATTTTGAGCCTTCCTAGGTAGGTCAGCCCTAATTAAGGGACTAGGACGACCTAGTTGGGTAATTGAGTCACTCACTTGATGAGTAAAAATAAGTGAGGTGCCTCCTTCATTTGCACATCTCTCATACAAGTAAGTGCACAAGAGAGAGAGACTGAGGAAGTTCACTGGAGAGAGTAAGTTTCTAGTCTTATTCTTGGGGTTGTTTACTCTACTTGGTCGAATTCTATATTGAATAAGTTTTGTTGGGTTGTCTCCCCCAAGAGGGTTTCCCGAGATAAATCTCTGTGTTTTTTTCTTTCTTGTTGTGCTCACCTTTCTTTCAGTGATCCTAATGCATATGGTTATGATGTTATGATGCAAAATGTTTGAAGTTCTTGTATAACCATTAAAATCTTAACACCTACCCCATTATAGGGTGTCCGGAAGAAGGCACTATCACATCTTGACTGATCCATAGACAAGTCACATGGTTAATACTGAGGAAGGCTTAATGCATCAACACTACTCATCATGCAAGGGCCAATCTCCCCGCCCCATCACAAGGTGTACGAGAGAAGATACTACCCTACCTTTGAGCATTCACCCTTAGACAAATCACATGGCTAATACCAGGAAAATGCATGCCTGATGATGCAAAAATGGAGAAGCATCGTCAAACTGTGTTGTAGCTACTCCCTCTGTGTGGAAGCACCCTACTCCCTCTATAGTTAAGTATACATTTGTGTCATCTCCCACCAAGTGGGTTCACTGAGACGAGCCTCCTACTCCCTCAAAGACATTGAATACCATCCATGACAACAACAAAAAATGAGCACATATGCATATCAAGCATACGCAGTAAACTAACCCTCGACCTTTTTAACAACTTATACACATTATAATATAACCACCCAAACATATGTTTTAAAACATACCATGGATATAAAGTGATTATCAACACCATATGTTTCCAATGGCTACCATAAGCCACTCCACATTCGGATCGGCCTCGATCCAATTCATTGGCTCTTGGCTCGATGTCAACACCCCCTTTGCAATCATCAACAATCAAGCCTTGATTTTTCGCTATAGAAAGAAAAATGAACTCATAATTGTAAAACCATGTGTTGGGAAGAAAACCATGTTCATCTGTGAAAGTCCACATGCAAAACCTATCAATATTAAATAAAAATTAGTAAATAACATATACTAATGAATTACCATAGGTTGGAAGGGAATACCATGGGCCAATACCCTCATAACTTTAAACCATGAACTAAGACACCACATCTAATAAGAATATGGAAAATGCCCCAAGAATTAGGTTTTACCACATCTAATGAGAATATGGTAAGAAATTCGAGCCATTGGCTCTGACACCATGTTGGAGTTTAAGATAGCAGCAGTATATTTCAATTATATGCGGAAACAAATAAGAAGACCGAAAAAATAACCATGCACAGAAACAAAGAGACACCATAATTTTTATCTTGGGAAACCCTTTTAGGAAGAAAACCCAACAACCTTCTTATGGCTGAATTAGTTCAAGATACAGGTATAGAAGAATAACTAGTTACAAAGCAATCTCAAAGATTCTCTTCCTCTTCCCCACTAGATTGGATCACTTTATGCAAATTGCTTTGTTTGGAAAACGAATGAGACTTTCTTTATTTATACTTGTTTTGATAGGTGACTTTTTCACTTTTCCTTGGACCCACACATCCTTTATTTAGACTTGGCCAAATTTAATATATAATAATAATTGTTTATTATTTCTTTTATTGGATGAACATGTGAAGATACCTCAAGGAGCTATAAACACCAACACGCAATCAGTCTCAAGGTAACTCTATCTTTATAAATTAATTTTGGGCAATTTGTATATCTCCCACCGATGATAGGGTTTTGGGGAGCGGGTTTCTTCTTTGTGTCTTCATCCAAAGACGAGTTTTCGATGGCATTTTTAACTAATTTTGTAATCTTTGCACTTGGATCTTTCCCTAACTTTTTGTTGATGTCATGAGGCGCTCATGCATTTTTGGCTTGGTATTCTTGCGCATCCATGACAACAATTGCGTTTTGCCTTGTCACCTCTCGTTATCATTGTTTCACTGTGATTTTAGGGGAGTGAGCTAAATTCTAGACCATTTCCACCTTTGCCCACGAAATTTGCCGGAAATCGGGAGGGAATTTTTGCTGAAATTGCGATTCTGGTTGCTGAAATTGCAATTTTGGTTGTAAAAATGGATTCAGCGCCCTCGATAACATCTGGGGCACCTTGATTATGCAATTTCAACAATTCTTACCAGATTTTGGTCAGTGGAAAAATGCTGCAAATGGTCTAGAGTTTAGCTCACTCCGATTTTAGGTTTCTTGGAGCCAATGCTTCCTTATTAGTGATGTTTGGTTTTGGAGGTTTGGTATTTTGTAATAGCAATGCTCAGCCACCCTAACTTATTCAGATAAGTTAGGCCTCATTTTCTGGCAGTATTCTAATGGAATCTTCTATCACACATATAATACCATAATTTTTAAATTTCATGTATTACATACAAGTTTATAACATTCGTCACAAATATTAATGGAAAATGAATCAATAAAATTCAATTCATCTCTCTTTCAAGTTTTAGCTGTTTTCTATATTTGTATTTTGCTATTTGTGCATACACATTCAAAGTCTACAAAGAAATATTACTTGCATCCTTTATTTCTAATGGCAAGCCTCACTAAACAAGATTACTATTATCAATGAATAAACCAAACACAACCAACCAAAATAACAGGAGAATGTAACTTCCATGCCTTCTCTAATTACAATCCACACACCTAAACAAATAATGGAAAGCCATATCAAACAGATTAAATTCCCCTTACACATTGACAATGATTTTTATTGTTTTCAAACCCTGACAATGAAACTCATAAGAAAGTTTAATGTGCTAGGGTAACCAGATCAAAACATCACAGCTTTTGCATATCATCTGAAACGTAATTTGACTCAATCTAATTTAGCTTCAGTAAATTCTCGTTTATAAATTCTTGTAGAGGTTATTTTTAGAAAGAACTACAATCCCAATTTCCAGGTGTAATTTTCCATAAGGTTTCTTTCAATCATTCAAAGACCCTTATATTGTGATTCCTCGTATATTTATTATGAAAGGGGTTCTGTTATCACAAAATTCCAATATTTGCACTGTAAAGGTTAACTTCTTTAGAGATAACCTAGTTTTTGCTTTTGCAAATCAGGTTCTAGGTTTAAAGAAAATGGATTGGGTAGACCTTTAAGGAGAATAAAGCAGCTGACCATAAAGTTAATTTATTTTGCTATCTTAATACTTCTTTAGAGATGGCTCAGGTCCTGTTTTTAGAAATCAGGTTTTAGGTTAATATTCTTTAAGCGATGGCTCAGTTCCTGTTTTTAGAAATCAGGTTTTGGGTTAATACTCCTTAATGGAGAATAAAGAGGCAGACCATGAAGTTAATTTCTTTTGCGATCTTAATATAGATTGTCATCTCTTGATGTAGAGCAGTGTTATTATGAATGTTAAATAAAATCTCACCATAGGGATATGCCATTATAGAGTTAGCTTGTCATACATGACATCCATATCAAACACAAGCCATAGAGAGCCTACACTGCATGACATCAATACTATTAGCGATGTTTAGTACTGAAGTGAGGGAGGACGTTGTTTTAGTAATGAAGTGGGGGAGTACGTTATCACAGCAACATTACTGATCTTACAAAGCTCAATTAGGCCGGTTTCATAATATCACATTAGTTAAGAGTAAATTGAAGAAAGATGCAGCCCAAGGGGTTAGTTCAATCAGTTGTCACCAATGTTGTTGGCTATTTGGCTATTTCTGTGCTGGTAGGTGCACAGTTTGAATTCCTTGAGTGAGCACTAGTCTACATGGACAGGTTTCCTAGAAATACCATCACAAAGAAGCAAACCTTGGATTTCCCTCAAGATTTTTCTTGGAAATAAAAATCAAAGAAATATGCATACACCATAATAGATTAGAGTAAAATAACATATAGGCATTCTAAAAGACTGCATAAAACTGCAATATTTTGCTTTAATTTAGCATATTGTTGTGTCAATTAGCCTCAAATTAGTTTGATTCATCTTCCCTTTGGAAGTAGCCCTGCAACCGCAAATTTGCAGACACGGTCATTCATTCCACAAATTGGCAATCGAAAACCACTTTGAAATTTTGGAGGAACACATTTGCAAAGGTTCAATTTTAATCCAAACTTGATCCTGACATTTTCAGAGGAATCAATATAATTCAACTTCCATTATTAATTGCTTAATATTTCAGACAATCATTTACACATCTCGTACAAAGTGATAATCCAAATAATTTTATTGCAGGCCAGGCCATATGTGTGGGTTTCACCACTAACATTACATGAACCAGATTCAACTTTCTACATCTCTATCATCATAGACAAAGGGAATGGAGGGGCAAAGAAAGATGAAATCTCTCAATCATCCCTCACAACTTCCCATCACAGAGTAGCTAGCTACCTTATCTCTCTTCCATAAGAGCTGCCTATCACAATTTCCTCACAACTTCAATAATATTCTTTAATTTATGTGTAACATATTGCCACGAGCATGTTTGTAAATCTTAAGAATGGCGCTGACCTAACAAAGAATCTCTCAGGAATCAATTACATCTGAAACTAAGAATGTAAAAGGCCAGCTTGATTACAAGTGTCTCCTTTGAGCTGAGTCCCCCATGATGTCCTTCCCTCTGTTGCGAAGAATACAACAAACTGATTTCAGGATATGAATGCCTCTGTTGTTTTTCTGATAATGCAGTTCCACAAAATGCACGTCGCCCTGTCTTCAAAGATAAGAAGATCTTAACTTAATTCTACTTAAGACTAAACAATCTTGACTCTCCCCTCAATAACTCCCATCTGAGATACTCATCATTGAATGACCATTTGAAACACCCAATACACCCTCAATCAGAGAAACAACCTGAAGCTGATTTTATTGGTAACATACATAGATTGACTTCTCGCATAAGCTAACAGATATGCATGAGAAGTAATGTCCCTTTGGGGACTATACCATGTACTTATCCTCCTAAAAAGAATGAGAAGATACAATCTATACATAGGTAAATTGAACTCAAATCAGGCTTCATCTGCCACAGAGAAACAGAACAGGCTGGCACCTCTGTTTTATGTAGTCCTAGCCTCCTAGGATGTTGGTACAAATGTTCCAATATATCCAAATCCCATGACGAAGAACGCTGCAGCTTGCAGATAAAGATAGATATAGAAGTGATTTTTTCCAAATGCAAGATCATAGGATGCACAGAAGAAGAGATAGACACCAGCAAACAGTTCCAAGACGTGGAGTCTGTAAAAAGGAAAATCAATTAGCCGTGGGCTTTAAAAACAAGTCGGTGATTAAGATGGCTTGTAAATTTTATAGGGGGTAATAAATGCATGCTCCAGTAGAAGACAATTGCAGAATATGGCACAATATATGAGCAGAGGCAATACCTTTCTCCAATTCTTGAGCGAGATTTTTTAGTCTGCTTCCCAGATTTATGCTTCATGGCATCTCCAAGCTTCTCTGTCACAACCCATTCATTGACACGGCCAGCTTCTAACAATCCAATGATAGTTGCCTTGGTTCGGTGCAGAGACATCACATTTTCAAACAAGATCCAGAAAACAAGCAAATGCAGAGATCTGAAACAGCCAACACATCTCATTTAATTAGCTGTCCTTGAACAATACAGAAGAGACACCCTTTCTTGTTTTTGCCCATGACAAGTGAGAGGGTGATTACCAGGATATATCTTTTCACTTTTGTATGCATTACAGGGAAAGTATGGATGAAAAGAGGCTGAGGCTACTTACTTGGGAGTGCTTACTGCATTTAATAAAGTGATGATTGAAGGAATGTAAACAGCCCCCCATTTGGGTACTT